>CAJVQA010003017.1:0-20486 GCA_910591915.1 Cetraspora pellucida
AAAAGTTTTATTAGTAATATGTTTTTTTTTATATAAAAAATTTTATTTGCTAGGAAAATCATATAACAAATAATCTACATCACCCCTATCCTTAAACAGATGGAAACGTTCAATGTTACAAAGATATTCATGTATTTTCGCATGGTAATTGTCCAATCAAATATTAGGTTTTAAAAGAATAAAAAAAATACAAACAAAGCAAAATTAATGCTATAAACGAATTGAATTACATATTTTGCCACCAAATAAGCAAATATATCTTTATTTCGTTTATTAATTAAATAATCAACAAACTTCGAATCATTACAATATATAGAAAACCCAATAATCAACGTCTAATTCTATATCAAATATAATCCAAAATCCGATGTATATGCACATATTATATAGATTATGTAGTCTTTAATATTTGACATTACATGATTTCTAATATTCGACACTTTGCTATTTAATACGTATACGTACTCAAGCTGACATGAATGCAGTCAGACCTTGATATAGTCATTCACAAAGTATAAAAATAATTCTATTTCGTTTTTACCAACCATTATATATAAAGCATAACCTTTGTATAAGCGCTATCACCTTAGTCACATTGAATTTTGGTTACCAACCTGGTGATTATATCGAGGTTTGACTGTATAATATGTAAATTTTTACTGTATTATTAAAAAATTTATCCGTACCCGATGCAAAATGATCTGTTATTTCTAATTTGAGAATGATATATATCAAATTAACGTGAAATGACGCGGAATATGCACGTGCATTAATTTGGAAAATATATTATGCGGTGATTACGGATCGACACTCATTATAATGCTCATTTCAGATAACTTCATTATATCTATTATTTTTGGAGCTGTAAGTTTCATACATATTATAATTACATTGCATGTATGCACTAACTTGAAGTAGCGCGGAAAAAGAGTAGTGGAACATCAAAGTTAATTATATCAAATTAGAGCTTGGATCAGTTATCCGTTTTCATAAATTTAACGGATATTACTCTCAAATTTAGTATCCAACGGACAACGGATCAAAGCTACTATCAGATTTAAAGATAAATTGATCATATAAATAATTCAGTATGAACGATATTATTTATCTATATGATTCCTTTTTGTATTGTAATAAGCATAAGAGAATAACAAGAATAAGAAATACACTCACAAGGTTATGTGACTTTTACTTTATTGGCGGTAACGTTGCTATTAGTTCACTGCTAGTACGAAAGAGAGTTGGGGTATGAAAATCAAATAGGTAGCTCGTTTAGGAAAAATTCAGAAGTTGAAGATCATAAAAAGTTATGGTGATACACTAAAGGTTCTACCACTAGGCGATACCACTAGGAGTGTAGTCGATCGATGACAATTAATAGTGCTAGTGAATAATAATTATGTTAATTATATACGATTCGTATTATTTGGTTAAATGTTCTAAGAAATATATGTTATACATCTTCAAATCTTGTTTATTAGAACAGACACCGACTCCTTTACATACAGCGACCCATATAAACTTATTCTTACCTTGCTAACTTTAAGTTTTTTTTTTTTTTTTTTTTTTTTTTTGTTATAGAATTTTAAGAGCAAAAAAATAATGTTATGACCTTAGTACCGAAGAAAGTCCAATGCTTTAAGACAGTATGATTTTTCTTCTTTAATTAATTGCCTGCACAGATCAAATATGTCAGTGTAATCTCGTTATCAGATTAAAATATAATTAAAATTAGAATTATCAGTAATGTTTTTTACGTATATCTAATACATAATAATTATAAAATCATGTTTTAAATTAATCCCATACAGTAAATGCCATTTTCTTGCAATTAAAGACTAGACTAGTAGTTTAAAATGGAAGCCCGTATCTTTCAGGCTAATCACTTACAGATTTCTTTCTGTTAAAATTATTATGGTATAACATGGACGAACGACCTATGTGCGTACGCTACCCAGCAGTTTACAATTCTTAGATGTTAATATAATATATACTAAATTTTGGTTCTAGTACAATTTTGTTAAATTTATTATAATTAAAAAGGAAGGTAATTATTACGCATGGTTCTATTGATTAATAAACTTTTAATCTTTTTTCATTAAAAATCAAAATTCTTTAAACACTAACTAGGGATGGTAAAAAAAAAAGTTTTTTTTCACCGATTTAAAACAAGTGATGACTAAAGTCTGAATAGTTAAATCTGGATTTGAATATATTTAAGATCATATTCATCACCTGTTTTCAATTACGTAATAAAAAATTTTCGCAAGGTTCAATTTCCGAATGATGACGCAGACTAATTATCATAAGTACTGAAGTAGTAAAAAAAGATGTCAAATCGTAACATTTGATAAAAAGTTATACGAATGACGCCATGACTTTATTTTGAGACATGCAACTTAAAGTAAGCTGATATCAATTTAACCTAATGTGAACCATATTTTATTTGTTTTAAAAATCAGAAATGAATTATATAAAATTGTGTATCTCAAAATAACGCCCATGGGCGTAAACCTGCAAAGAAAAATGAAATATCTCATTTCTATAATCCAAAAGTTATTTCTGTATTTATAATCCAAAAGTTACTAATAACGATAATGAAAAAAAAGCGCCACATTTTACAGAAAAAATTATCAATCTGTGGCAAGTTGCCCTAAGCGCCTACGTAATATTAACAAAATTGAAAATTCCTTAATACATTATATATAATAGTTAATAAATTTGCTTTTATGTACACAAATCTAAACCTATACATAAGCTATACGTACTATTGTTGTTATACATACGTATTCTATTGTACGTAAGTAATCAATTAGATCCAAAAATGGTAAACGATCAAAATTTTTGTTTCGTTTAGCATATACCACAACAGACTACATACAACAGACTACCAACAGGTTTGTGATTTTTTAATAATCCATTTATACTAAATTAGGTTAATTTTTTCTCGATTGCTCACCTCATTCTGCATATTAGTGACACTCTCTATTAGCATCTGAACACAATTCAAAATTATCATTCATACTGATGTTCCAATTAGGGGATGAAGGGTAGAGGCCTGCAAATTCCTAATTTTGCGTCCCGGGCCCGGCCCGCAATTAGGAATAAAAATTTTTTGCCGGCCCGGCCCGCAGTTATAAATTTTCTGTTACAGCTATCGTTATTATCATAATTTCTGGAACACCTGCTTTTTACCCAAAATCTTTTTGGTCATTCCTAAATCTCCGGAAATTACATCACTGCCTCCGGATTGAAGGTCTGAAGACAGCAATGTAGTTTTTGGAGGGTTAGGTAATTTACTGAACGACCAAAAAGATTTCGCGGATGTTCCAAAAATTAAGATAATAGTCCCGCCGCAAATTTTTACAGTTGTTTTCATATAAATTCTGGAAAATCTGGCAAAAATTGACCGACTGAATATTTGCCGATTTGATAAGATTTGATTCAGCAGTGATAAACTTTTGATTCGAATATAATAACATCCGAGCAAAAGTTTATCAAAATTTACCGAATCGGCAAATATTCGACTGGTCAATTTTTGCCAGATTTTCCAGAATTTATGAAAACGGCTGTAATTCGGATGTAATCACATCCAAATCAAAAGCTTATCGAATCGGCAAATTTTTTGCGGGCCGGGCCGGCTTTGGGACCCAATGCAGGCCTCTAATGAAGGGTAATTGTAGTTGTAGTTAAAGGAGTAATTAAATACGCGCGATGATACATTTCACGTTTATAATCATTACGATCATAGCTTGGACAACGTTTTGTCCACAATTTTGGATTCTTTGTTTCTTTTTCAGGTGAGACACCTTGACTAGGAGATTCCAAAATCCGAAGTTGACTTAATGTCATGCGACGAAGAGTTTAAGTTGTGTTGAGAAGTAGACGTTTGCTCCATTTTAATTTTTGTTTTTTCAAAAAAAATGCGTAATTTGAATTTTTTTTATTGAATAAATAAAAGAATAAATGAATTTTTTTTTAAAAAGTCGTGAGATGAGATTAGGATGAGAATAATTTTATACTGATTAACGTAAAAAATCAAGTGTCAAGTGTTGATCATATGCTTCTAACATCTTTTTTGACAGATGACATATCTTTGTACACACGTTAACATTAACATAACGATAATAACTATTTAACTTTATAATTTTCTTTTTTTAAAGAAATTTTTATATATTCTTTATTTTACTTATATAATATACCATATTTGATGACCACGTTAAAGTCAAAATAAGCAAAAATCTATATATATATAAAATAAATTCTTCACAAGTCTTTACACAAAATTTTCAAAATCGAATCATGTTCAACAGTAATTTAGTTGCTGCAGTAAACGCTGCTATGGGTTCTGTAAGTACTCTTAAACATATTTAAACGGATAAACAAGAAAATCTCGCGTTCTCATTATCTTACACTTTCTACTTTGTGTAGAGATTTGAGCCCTCGAAACAATCACCAAGCAGTCCGATTCAAAATCAAAATGATGGTTAATTTGAATCTATTCGTGCTCATATCGAATTCGTACCTTCTTTTTCTAATATTTTTTTTATAACTTTAATCTTCAGACTCCGATTCTGACTCTTCAAAAGAAGACAATTCACGGCTTGTATCTTCTCTGGACGTCATATACTTGGCAAGTTTATTCCAAAATTTAGAACAAGAAAGACGTAATGGCGAGGAATTCTTTCCTCAATTCGATAAATTATTAAAAGAAAAGAGCATTCCGGAAAAAATAAAGGAAATTTTTAAATTACAAGACTTGGAAAAGTTTATAGGAGGTATGTATTAAATAATGTTTTTAATTAAAATATATTATTCAAAATCTAAATGTTTTTTTCGATTAGAATTTCGTTGCGCTCTGATCCGTTCGATAATGTTACAGGGTATTATGTATTTGACAGAAGAACATATATGTTTTCATGCTTATTTTCCTAGAGAACAGGTATTTATTTACAGAGAAAATTCACTTTAGTACACTAAGTGATACATGCATCCATTTATGGTAAAAATATTAAAAAAATATTTGCTTTCTCGTCATACAGGATGTTGTTCTAAAAGATGGTTTTCTTTCAAAGCGAGGTTTATATGGTTTATATGAAAGATATTTTTTTTCGCTTCAAAACGATATTCTTGTATATTATCATGATCAGTTGGTAAGTTATCGGGGTATTCGGTTTCTTTTTTAAGTAAGCACGTGATCAAGCAATCGTTACACTGTTATTATTTTAGGATAAATATTGTCCGTTGGAGATTATCGATTTAAAGTATGCTGTTAAGGTTGATAAAGATAGTAACAAGAATAGATTCAAGGTTGTTACCCCGAAACGTACTTATCATTTTCAAGCTGATTCTCTCACATCGATGGAAGAATGGGTAACACAATTACAAAGATCAATAGTTCGCGCCAATAATGATGGTGATCACGTAAAGGTTAGTAGTAGTAATAAAGTCTTTAAACTATTAATATAATTGATGTCATGCTTCTAAAATTATCATTTTCTTCGTAACACGTTCTTAATGAAAGATCGTAATTCCAATCGAAAGTATCGTAGACATTGACAATAAATTAACATCAAGTCTTCAAGATACAATTAGAATAAAGACTATTGACCAAGATGAGAATGACGATGAGGTAACTAATCATATTTATGGTGTTAAAAACTTTATCTTTTTTATTAATATACTGAATATTCGAACGGGCTATTTCAGTATTTGTTCGCTTTTATTGTGGATAGTCAAATTTTATTTGAAAAGCTCCAAGGTCTTTGGAGTCAGTACAAGGAACTGAATTTAACTCGTAGTCAAAGCTACGAACGGCCTATGTCTCCAGAGTTAACTATTGCTGGCTTACCGATAAATACAATAAATGTTTTTTCTGGATGGAATCCGTTCTCCATAAATAAACGGAGAAAAAGTGCTGATGATGCATCAACTACTATAACGAGATCCGTCTCTAAATCACTACAATCCTCAAGTTCAACTTCGGATACGATGACTGAACAACGGGAAACTCAATCCAGTGTAAAGAAAAATCTTTCACGCCGTGTTAACACATTAATTCAAAACCCAATAAAGTACATAAGCTCTGTTTTCAACGAAGACCCGGAAGATGAAACAAAAGAACGTTTCAGGGAACATTTTGCTTTGCCTGAAAATGAACAACTACGAGCCGGTATGAAATTTATTTATTTATTTATTTATCATGTTATTCGTTTCTTTCTATAAAATCCAACGAAAATTTTTTTGCAGTGTTCTACGGATATTATCTTCGTATGATTCCGTTATATGGCAAGTTTTATGTTTCTGACAATTACGTCTGTTATAGATCTAGAGTACCTGGTCAAACAATAAAAGTATATACATTTTATATTCATGATTGAATCTTATGGTTATTATAGTGTTAACCCCATTTTTAATAGATAAAACTACCAATATCAGCCATTTATTATCATGAGAAGCAAAAATCTAACATATTGGGATATTATGGATTGGAAATTTTGACTAATTCTCAACAAGAAATGTTTTTTGAATTTGGATTTAAGGATATAAGAGATCGATTTGTAGAATGGTTAGAACGCTTAATGAATGCAGATAAGAGACGAATACCATCAGATGGTTCTGGAAACACTGACGAAAGCCATTCGTAATGTTTTTTTTTTAAATGATATACATTTATTATTTTTTCAAAATTTAATACTTATTAATAGCATTCAATCATTATTTTTTATAGAATCATTCAAAATGCTTTTATCAAAGAACAATTGTCATGGAAAAAAATGACTGAAAATTACCCACCTGGTTCACCAAAAGCATCGAACTTCAATGATGGTGTTACAGTATTTGCACCGAAACTCGATAAACCTATGCATATTACGTGTCTGACTATTGGTTCCAGAGGTGACGTACAGGTAATATAATTTTATTTATTCCTTATATCTTATAATGAGTCTCATTTTCTTTGTCATTAATATCTACAGCCATACATTGCCCTTGCTAAGGGATTAATGAAAGAAGGGCATAAAGTACGAATTGCCACACATGGTGAATATAAAGATTGGATTGAAAGTCATGGCATTGAATTTGGATATGTAGGTGGAAATCCGGCAGAATTAATGGTAATTATTATTATTATTCGATACAAAAAGGCATTTTCCATTAATATGTTATGATAGTTAATCAATTATTATTTTTATAGCGTATTTGCGTTGAAAATGGCATGTTCACTTTAGGATTTTTTAGAGAAGGTGTTACTAATGTAAGACTTAAATAGAAAAATAGCGTTCAAAATGATTTCACATATGAAAGTATGTTAAGTTTATCATTGTAATAAATTTATTTAGTTTCGTAGTTGGTTAGATGACTTACTGAAAACTTCATGGGAAGCATGTCAGGTAATTGATTTTAATTTTCCATTGACGACAATGACCTAATGACTATATTGTACTAACATTCCGCATTAATTTACAGGGTACTGATTTGATTATAGAATCGCCTAGTGCTATGTCAGGCATTCACATTGCAGAAGCTCTTGGTATTTTATTTAACATTTTCTTTTGAATTTTTAATTCGAATTCAAATTATTTACAATAAACACGTTTATTAGAAATTCCATATTTTCGTGCATTTACCATGCCATGGACGAAAACAAGAGAGTACCCACATGCATTTGCCGTACCGTACCATGATCTCAAAGCTCCCTACAATTATTCATCATATGTTCTTATAGAAAATGCTTTTTGGCGTGGGATTGCTCCGCAAGTCAATAGATGGAGGAAAAATACATTAAACTTACGTACTACCAATATGGAAAAAATGGATGCAGGCACTGTACCATTTTTATATAATTTTAGTTCGAGTATTGTTCCTCGACCATACGACTGGAGTGATTGGATATGTATTACTGGGTATTGGTTTTTGGATAATCCTGAAGTTGGTTGGAAAGCTCCTAATGATTTATTAGAATTTTTGGATTATAATCGTAATAATAATAAAAAGATTGTATATATTGGATTCGGGTCAATAGTTGTGGATGATCCAAAGGCTTTAACTAAAACAATTGTTGAAGCCGTGACAAAGAGTGGTGTTGCTGCCATTTTATCAAAAGGTTGGAGTGATAGGTTGCAACAAGGAAAGACTGATAATAATGAGGAAGAAGTGTATCCTTCATGTATTTTTCCTGTCAAATCTGTACCACATGATTGGTTATTTAAACAAATCGATGCTGTGGTGCATCACGGTGGTGCTGGAACTACTGCTGCAGGTTTACGGGCTGGAAAACCCACCATAATCAAACCATTCTTTGGTGACCAATTCTTCTGGGGTGATCGTATAGAAACTATGGGAATTGGAATTCATCTAAGAAAGTTAACCATAGATAAACTTTCTGATTGCCTTATCCGAGTCACAACGGATGAACATATGATTAAAAAAGCTGAATTGGTAGGAAATAATATAGAAAAAGAAGATGGTGTATCTAATGCAATACAAGCGATATATAAATATCTGGATCATGCTAAACAAAGAATTATTTCACAGCGTCAGCGGGTAGAGTTTTGAACCGGATTATAGTAAACCGGCGTATCAAAACGGTTCAACCGGTCAAAAATTTACAACTCGGGTTGAATATGTAACCTCTAAAAATCCGTTACACGGAAAACAAAATTTAACACATTATTATTATATTGTGAAAATAAACACCCTTTTTTTTTTTCTTACTAATTTACCTAAATGCTCAATCCCGTTAATCTGGATTTAATACGACTATCCATTGTGAAAACTTTGCTAGAAATTTTCCTTTGCATAAGCCTTTATTATTATTGTCTTTGTTTTACTAATATGTACATATCCACCATTTGATTTTTTATAATAAATATATAATATTATTAATTATTTTTGTAATAATAACTTCTTATATATTGGCCTGTTTAAATAATTTTACAACCAAAAATATTCATTATAATGAGACGATTCTAACAAGCAAATCTAATCACAGGATCTCGAGATATTCGCGTGTCAAACAGTAACGCGCCTTCTATTGTGGAACGGACGATCGGTTGAAATAGTAAAGGCTATGTCCAATCGATCGTGCCACAGTAGGAGGTACATCATTATTTAACACGCGAATATCTAGAGATCCTGTGATTAGATTTGGACGATCTTGGGCTTGTTAGAATAATCTCATTATTATGAACATTTTTGGTGGAAAATTATTTAAAGCAGGCCAATATATAAAAAGTTATCATTACAAAAATAATTAAAATATTATATATAGAGATGTTAAATGGAGTATATTACTCCGGAGTAGCTCCGGTTTGACTCCAAACCAACTTGGAGTAGATTAAAATTTGATAAACTGGAGTAAACCAGTTTATTAAACTGGTTTATACTTCAGTTTATACTCCAATTTAATGCTCTAGTTTAAAACTCCAGTTTAATACTCCAGTTTAATGCTCCAGTTTATACTTCAGTTTAATACTTTAGTTTAACACTCTAGTTTATACTCTAGTTTAACACTCTAGTTTAACACTCCAGTTTATACTTTAGTTTAATACTCCAATTTAATACTTCAGTTCAACACTTTAGTTTAATATTTCAGTTCAACACTTTAGTTTAATATTCCAGTTTAATACTTTAGTTTATACTTTAGTTTAACACTTCAGTTTAACAAACCAGTTTAATAAATTAGTTTACAAACCAGTTTAACAAACTAGTTTAACAAGCTAGTTTAACAATTCTGTTTAACAAACTAGTTTAACAATCCAGTTTAACAATCTAGTTAAACAACTCAGTTTGTTAACCTAGTCTAGTAATCCAGTTTATTAAACTAGTTTATTAAACCAGTTTATTAAACCAGTTTGATAAATCAGTTTAATAAACTGTGTTAATAAATAGTTTAATAAACTAAATTAATAAAACAATTTATTAAATTAGTTTATTAAACCAATATAAATCTATATGATTATAGTAAAATAGATAATAATTTGATTAATACTAGATACAAATCATAGAAGGTATACTACCCAATAGGATACTATTTGTCATAAAATATAAAATAAAACAATCATATAAAATTAAATATAAAAATACAATCAAGAAAAACTTATAAATTAAATCATAAGCTTATTATTATATAATCATCCTTAAAAACTTTTTAGAAAAATATTACATTTTTAAAAAATATATTTATGCGAAGTAATAGTAGATCATGTGATCAAAATAAGAAACAGCTACATGATGCCTCAATCTCTAGTCTCAAAACACCTGTACATGTGAAAAATCAAGCAGTATAAAAAGTTTATATGTGTATATGAACAACACATATTAATAACATAAATATTGGCACAAACTAAGAGGAAACAGGAAAGGATACTAAAGAAATCAAATAAGTATAAAAACAAAAGAATTGCAAAAAAAACTGAACAACAATGATTGAACCAAAAAATTCTCATAACCTATCTACCCACTTCTAGATGAGAAACATATAATTCTATTATCTCTTTACTCAATCGGTTTGCTGCAATAAGCAAACACTAGCTGCTCCCATGGCGACCCTTAGTGCAATCTCGATTGCTACTTTTGTAAATAGTCATTGCTGTTCTAACCAACTTGGCCAACTGCTTACTTTACTATTCTGTATTCTGCTAACTTTTTAATAATAAATCATATTAGCATAAATTATTGTCAACATAATCCAAACAATACACAATCGTCATGTTATATAAACTTATGAATTCAGGAAATTAGCCTTTGTGAGAATAACTTAATGAGTATATAATATGATTCTTTTCGATATCACAAATACACATGTCTGTAAAGTAATATAGTATAATAAAATTAAATAGTAAGTTATGCAAATATCTATTTCATATTAAATTATTACATTTTATATATATTTTATTACTGTATTATAGCATTAGACTTGTTTAAAATCTAGAATTACTTCAGGTTTGCTTATGCTATGAATATATATAATAATCTAGATACAGTATTTTAATATTCAATTAAGCTAATTATACTATAATATGTATATATATGATTTAGTAATTGTTATTGCACTATTAAATATTGCTAAAAAAAAAAAAAATAATAAAACCTTTAATTGAAAACAATAAAACTACTATAAAAGTTTATATACAATCTCCAATAATAGATTTACTATGCTTAATCAGAGGCTTTATTGCTAAAAACAAAGAAATTATATATAAAAATAGATTTGCTATACTAATTATACTATAAAGCTAGAGGAAAATGTAGTTCATATAGCCCCAATTCTTCAAACTCTAGCCTGAACAGCTAGGCTACTTGAGTTAGAGGTTATTATTTAATCCAATATTCTTTAATATTTCTGACCACAAGGTACAGTTTCAATACTAACTCTCAAACTTAGCTGCAAAATTTGAACACTCTTACAAGAGAAAAGAAACTTTTCAGTTTACATAGTGATTTTTAGAGAATTAACCTTATAGAGTATAATTCTTACACTATATTAATGCTATTGAGCCCAATAGTAGTTATTGTGCTATTCTAAGCCACTAAGTAGTATTCTGTAAGGATCAAATCTGGTAAATATTTTTAAAGATTCAGATTCAATCCAAAGTACAAATTGAATCCAAGCTAAGGTTCGAATCTATATCATGCAGATCTAGATTTGATCTGATCCGAATCTAACCAAAGATTTAATTCAGGATGCTTGTAAGACTATATGTTATTTCAATTTTCAAAATAACATCTATGGTGTTATTTCATGCTTATTGGTAAGTTTATTTAATAAATACTTAATTTGGAACTTGACTAATTACACATTAACCATAAGCTTATTTTAGAAAATAGATATAATGATAAGAAATAAACCTGCTATATTTACAAGAAAAATATTTACATCTGAATCTTCTTAACCCATATAGAATTCTATTAATATATGCTATACATTCATTTATTCAATGAAGTTCAATACTGCCACTATTAGCTTGATGTATTTAAATAGTAATATTTAATATACTTTTTAAAAGAAAAAAGACAGAAGCTTAGCATTTTGTATTTCGATAATAATAATAAATCTAAATCGAATATTATTCGATTGAATTTCTTTTTGGATTTAGATCTGCAAAATCAGCAAATTATAGATTTGGAATAGATCAAACCCAAATCTATTTTGCAAAATACTACCACTGTATTACATTCTTGCTAAGGCAAATGATAGCAAACATAAGAATACCTAAATTACCTTGCAGAGAACATTCTTAAATATCCTTAATTCTGTAATCCATTTAATCACTTTTATCCATTCCAATATGTATAATCATACTCCTCAACTGATATCATAATTTTTAATCATGCCATTATCAGTTTATTGATTTTTTAAAAACAACAATAAAGATCATCATATGCAATCATAGATTTACCTACAATACCTGTATTTAACAAGATATGTATATATGTATGTACAGTACATACTGTATATACTAACAAACATTATGCATATTCTGATAAAAGGCTAAAAACTAATTTATATATGTTCTGCAATAAAGTCTTGATCTTACAGTAATAATTACTTTGTCACTTTGTTAACAAGCTAATTAAATCTTTATTAATTAAATAAGATTTTTTTTTTTAAATAATAAATACCTTTATAAATACAAAGTATAATATACTTTATATTTTTTCTTTTATAATATAACCTTTGAGTAAGTACTAGACTCAGGTTTACTAAAAAGTTTGAAAATTAGTATACATATATAATAAATAGACCCAGTCTTGTATATGAGTACAAGTTAGTATTAGTAATTTAGAAGTTTTGAAAAAAAAAACATATAGTACCAATATAAATTACTTATTATTATTGTATAATTCACTTCTTTTTTAATTTAATGTTATAAAATCCTGTTTAAATATACAGTAATAATAATTTATATATTGCTTGTTAATTAAAATTATAAAAAGCTTTAATAAAGTTTTTGAATTTACCTTTTAAATTTTTGAATTTTAATAACGATAATGTCTAAAAAACAAAGTTAGAAGTCAAGAAATTAATAGTGAATCTGAAAACGAAAATGTGTTTGAAGAAAATGCAAGTATTTATAATAGAACTGAAAGTGAAGTTGATTTTTCTGCTGAAAATTTACAAGATGTTGAGTCTGATTTAACTTCTACAGCTAACTTTGCAACTATTTCTGCAACTACTTCTGCAACTACTTCTTATGAATCTTCTTGGGTGTAAAAAATTTTTACTAAAGAGTATGATGATTATAATAAAGTTAAATCTTTTATTTGTTCTCTTTGCAAAACACGATATATAGCAACAAATTCTCCTGGAACACTTGCTACACATTTGCATACAAAACATAAAGAAAAAACTAAATATGTTCAAGCCACATTAGATAAATTTGCACCTAAACCATATTCAAAACAAGATTAACAATATAAAGAACTTACAGATTCAATTGTAGATCTTATTGTTTGTTGTCAACTTCCATTTGCAATTGTTGATAATCCATACTTTACTAAAATGCTAAATCTTTTTGATAAACGGTACCAAGTGCCATGCCGTCAAACTATAAAAAATGAAATTATAAATCATCATAAAAGTATAGAAAAAAAAATTAAAGAAGAGCTTGCAACAATACAAAAAGTATTAATTACTTGTGATATTTGGAGCTTTATCACAATGCAATCTTATTTAGATGTAACAATTTATTATATCAATAAAGAATGGAAATTGCAAAATTTTTTACTTGATTTGCATTACTTTCTAAGACAACATATAGCAATTTGAACACAAGAACTTCTTTTAGATATTTTAGATGATGCAAATATTAGTGACAAATTATTAGGACTAACAACTGATAATGCAAATTCAATGATAGCTATAGGTCATAAGCTTAAAATCTATTTAGCTTCAAAAAGCAATAAAGAATTAATTTACCAAAGATATGTAGCATATATTTTAAATATTGCTGTACAGTATGGCTTAGAAAATTTCATACTAGTTATTAATAATATTCGAGATTTCATAAAAAAAATTAGACAGTCTACTAAATTATATAATTCATTACGTACTATTTGTTAACTTGAAAATGTTCCAGAAATAAAACCAGATCTAGATGTAAATACTAGATGGAATAACACATATTTAATGATAAACAAATTTTTACAAATGAGAAATATTTTAGATATTCTTGTAGCTAAACATCGAGATCTTTTATCATTATATTTGCAAGATGATGATTGGGATAAACTTAAAGTAATGATAGATATTCTTTGTCCAATTTTTGATGCAACAGAAATTCTATCTTCTTCAATATATCCAACTATAAGTGATGTTAGATTAACTATATTTGGATTAATTCGTCATCTTGATCTTTTTTTAGAAGACTCTTGTTCAAATGATATTTCTTTACTCATTGAGAATATTAATTTAAAACTAAAAGAGTATATTGAGGAATCAACAACAATAAGCACATTATTAGATCCACGATTAAAAACAAAAACCTTTATATCTACTGAGCAGTATAAAAAAACTATAAATATATTACAAAATCAAATGAAAAATTATAATAATAATCAACAAAATCATGCAGTTTCAAATACAAAAAAAAACAAATATTTATTTTTTGAATCACTTTTAACTGAACAGAGCAGTAGTCCATCTATTAAAGATGAGATTACAAGATATATAACAGTGCCTGTAGTTTGTGATACTAATCTTTTAGACTGGTGGTGCCATTATAAAGGTAAGCTATTTATATATTTTATATTAATCAATATTAATAAAAATAATTATAAATTTCTTTATAAAAATACAAGATGATTTTCTGGTTCTTGCAACAATGGCTTCATGCTACTTAAGTATACAAGGCTCAAGTGTTCTAGTAGAGCAAGCATTCTCAATAGCTGCTAATGTAATTACTAAGATATACTGCAATTTAAAACCAGAATTAGCTTGTGCTATAATGCATTTAAAAAGTTAGATTTCTAAAGTTTGTGATAAGTGAGATAATGAAAATGATTTAGATATAGAAATTTTATCTGAATTATAAAAATATATAGTCATAATATATATTTTCTTAATTTATTTTTTTTAAATAGCGAATCTTTTTCTATTATATATTTTTCAATACAAACACAAAAACATTAAAAAATTATATTATATTTTCTATAATATTAGCATTATTTACAGTTTAAAAAATCTTTTAAGTATATTCTATTTTATTTTTTTAAATATAAGTTGTTTAGTGCTTTGTGTTAAACATATATATCTTTTTGCATATTTTTTATTTCAATATTATAACTACTTTATTAAATAAATATAAAGATTATTGATATGAATTAACATACTTTGTATAGCAATGTTGACAATGACTTTGAATTCAAATTCAAGATAGAAATAAATAATAATGACCAAAACTCTAAAAAAGCACTAATAACATACTTGCTAAATATATCACTAGCTAATCACCAAAAGTCAAGTAATAATTGTATTTATCTTAATTCTTAGTTTGTAACTATTAAACTGCTAATGCTTTTTTTATTGTTACTATCGGTTGGAAGAGCAATTACGAATGTTAATCCAATTTAGCTTTGATAGATAACTAGGTTCAGGATTTATAACACTTAAACATGTGGTATGAGGTCACGAAATTCTTAAACTGGGTCTGGATCACTTAACAATTAAACTTTAATTACCAGTATCACAACTTTGAAAGAGACTTGTGTACTTTGTTACCAATTTAGCTTTGAGCCATGAACATTAGGGTATTAAAAGAATGTAAGATTTTATTGTTGAAAGAGCAAATATTGTATGTTAATCAAATTTTATTAGAAAGTTCTATGTTATATATACATCCTCATATATCTATCCTATATCCATATGTGTCTCTTATATGCTTTTTACATGCCTTTTACATGTTTTTTCTAAATCAATTCTTCTTTACTTATCCTTTAAATACATTCTTACCTACTAACTTACATATATTAAAATGAAGTAATTATCATGAAAATTAAGTAATAGATACTGTAATCGGACTTGGGTAACCGTACGATCATTGATCGGTTACAAATAATACCCTAATCTATGTGATATCGATCGAAATTTTGTTAGCAACAAAATTTCTCGTAACATCAAGAAGGGTTTATTATATACAACAAATAAGAAATGCAATATGACAATTAATAAAGAAATAACTAATACAATAATAAAAAGAATAAACTAAACTAATAAACTAATATCTAAACTCAAATATAAAGGGAAAAAGAGAATTCGAATATAAACTATAACTAAGAAATCAAGGGTTCTATATTATTATTTGAGACGAATATAAAGTATGATGCCACAATTAGCCAATTATTACAATTATATTTACTATATACATTTTTACACAGAGTTTTTTAAAACCATAATTGTAATAATATTCATTACATGTAATAATAATATTATTTATTTTTGTATAAGAATATTATTATATATATTGATACCCAACTTAAGTAATGGTTAATAGAGGACTTATACAAAAAGTTTGCTTTAGTCAATTTTGTAGATTTAGTTATAATATTGTATTTCGCTACTTTGTTCACAATAGTAGCTTAGTGAATATAGTTGCTTTATCCACTTTTTTAACTATATTCGTTTTAGCATTTTTTGTACATAAATGTAAACCTGTATGATTATAGTCCTGTAAAAAGTATAAAAGCAAAGACCTTTCACTCTGGAAATAAGACAGAACTTAGTTAAGTAATACTTCGAAATCATAACAGTAGAAGTATTCTAGTAGTTTTTCATTTATCTTATTCTGTTATTTCTAATAAATTATCTAATTAATCTTGTCACTATCCTAATATTATAAAATAAAACCATGACTTCATTGTAGAGCTTAACCTTTAAAATTAGAGTAAAAGTATTGGCTCTAGGTTTTCTAAAATCAATATTAGCAAAAGCCAAATCTATACTCTCTTGACCTTGTAATTTCCTAATCTTAATTGCTCGTAAAAAAGAGAAAGAGAGAGAGCTACTTAGTTAACTAAAGTCCCTTTTATATAAAACAATACACTGATTAAACTCTGATCTATATTATTGTTATCTCTAAAATAAACATCAATCGATTTTACGAATTCTATAACCTACGTGATGATCATTAAGAATCTTAACGATCGAATCGAAGACTAAAGCTCTGGTACATCTAAGAATAAGAGAAAGAATTACTTTTAGCCTCTATTAAAGTCTAGAAATAACTGGTTAAAGGATAATTTAAGGCTATACTTATCTCAAACCCTATTGTCATTGCAGCAAGACCCAAAAAGCTTTAAGACTCAGACCAAGTCTCTCTAAACCTCTTTCTGCCTGCCAATTCGAAGTCTCTAAGGTCTTGGAATCTTGATTAGTTGTTGGAATGAATAGAATCAGCTAACTTTAGTTTTAAACAATTAAGTCACACTTTTTCAACATACAGTATTTATCAGTTATACAGCAATATCTAGTATAATTATTATGTATACATACATATGTGATAATAAATACTATATAAGACAATAATTATTATATATAGTAAAATTATTGCTTGTAATAATTGTAATAATAAATACTACCTGTAATAATTATTTTACATAGTAAAATATTATTACATGTAATAATATTTACTACATGTAATAAATATTATTACAATTACTACTTTTTGTAATAAATAATTTTTATATTATTACATCTTGCAGTTTAAATTATGGCACCAATCATTAGATGAATAGTCTGATGAGATCTTGTCTTCTTAGACATTGTAGCCTTAAATACCTTTTATTTTACTAAGAGCTACTGCACTATCTTTAATCCCAGGCTTATCTTCTTAGCAATCAATCTTTGAGTTGTGAACAATTCACATTAAATAGCCACCTAAGCACACAATGATTATGAGCTAAGCACACAATAATTGTGAGCCAAGCACACAATGATTGTGAACTAAGCGCATAACAATTGTTCCAAATATTTACCATAATGGTTACTCTTTATCTAATAAGTAGCTGCGACATTGTCATGCTAAACCAGAAACAGATGACAACTCTAATACGAAATAGTTATATAAGTTATAATTTTGAATTCAGATAAATAAATATCAGATATAAAACTAAATACAGTACATCTATATTGATAAAAGACACTATAATTTAAACAAAAAAAATTTTTATAAGATTTTTTTAGATGTACGTATATAGTAAAAAGTGTAAAATACCTCTTTAAAAAAATATATTAATTTACTATAATTTTTCAATGCTAACCTTAATAATACATAACACTAAAACAGATATTAAAAATTGAGGTATTTTATACCCTATACTATATGGATCTGTTAATAATAATCTATAGACTAACACAAGTTGAACCAATGAATATCAGGTATATGCTGGGAGACAAGTTTCCTGATGTGTACCTGATATCAGTAACATAATAGCACAATATTGGGATACCCAGATTATTACTCTTAGCACTTTGGGTCAAAAGTAAGACAGGATATCCCAATATTTTGCTGTTAGCTGTTGATATCGATCTAACATCTGATTCTTACTAATGTGCTACATATCAGAAAATTTGTCTTCTGGTATGCACCCGATATTCATTAATTCAGCCTTTGTAATGTAGATAAGAATCTAAATGAGATGTGAACAGCTCATATTAAATACTTAGACCAATAAGTAATCACTAAACTTAGACTAAGAGCGCTTAATGTGATTAGATAGCTATTGAGAATTATTTATAAGTACTATGATTAATTGAAGTGATCCCTATTGAATTTATGCTGAAGTCTATGACAAAAAAAATGACTTCAAACTTTTTTTTTTATCTTAACAATACCGGTTAAACTACTTTCTACCAATTAAAATTGAGTTTCGACCTATTATTAGAATTTATGTACTTGAAAAAGCCTTAAATCATATGAATAAAAATTGAAGTGAGAAATTAATTAATACGTTAAGATCAGAAACATGACCTGATGCAGTCATGTGCCTATAACCCAGTTGCTTCTAAATTTGGGTTTCCCAGCCAGAAACCCTAGAAAGACCATTTCTGGAGAAAATGACAGAAACGATAATTATGAGATTTATGGCGTTTCTGTCAATAAGAGCATTTTTGGAGTTATATACAGTAATGGCAGCATAGATAGCTTTTATAGATAAAACAGTTAATATATAATAAAGGCCTTTTGGCTCTTCGGGACAGACAGATCCTGTTTTACCAAAATAATAAAGTACTTAAGTTACATAAATATATCCTACCAACTACATACATTCATTTATTAACCACTCGCCAAATCTAACATGCCTCTTTTGTACCTCCTCAGTTATGGTATTTCTGTTGGTCGGTAACCTAATTGCTGCAGAACGATTGATCAACCGATTCTCGTCTCACAACATATATTAATTTAATAATGTTCAATTGATTAAATAAGAAAATACTTAATTGAAATATTATATAAAAAACCTGACATTAAATGACAAAGAATTTTGTAGACCAATTTCAACCTATTAAAGATTTTAGAGCTGTTAATGCTTGTATGTTTTTAAATTCTATATTGCTTTAAAATCATTATTACAGTAGCAACGTAATAATATTTAATGCAAAGCTTATCAATATTATTTACTGCAACTTGAGCTATGGCCAAGTAATGCTCAAGCCATAATACAAGTGTGGCTTCAATAATTATAATTTAATCTGAAGCTAAGACTTTAAAAGTGATTCAATTGCAGCTTATACTTAATCAGCCAAAACTAGCTTCAGAATAAACTGATAATGACTCTGAAAAACATTTGATAGTAAATCTGTATTTGGTTAGTTCTATTCTGAAGGACAATAATAAAAAATCAAGCATTGATCATTCTGTTAAAAAAAATAAAAAATACAAGTCGAACGTTCATTATAGTTAAACAAATCCCCTACTATATATAAATATAATGCTATGAAATTTAAATGCAGAATTTCATGTTCTATTGCATTTAATGCATTGTCCAATCAATTACGAGATTTTGCCTATAAACCACAAAATAAATATAGTAACTGATTATTTAAAATAATCAACAGGTAAACTTGGCATAATATATAATATCATCAATCAGAATAAACTTGTTTATTATGTAGATCTATAAACCATGCTTTAACCCATCTTTAGTTAAAATCTGTGAACAAAAAAATTAATATTTTAAGTTAGCCTATTTTGTAAAAATCAAGTTTTTTTTTTTGTTAATGATCACTGCTTCTTTTAAAGCTTTTTTTTTTATTAATAGTCATTGCTCCTTTAAAGCATTTTTTACAACATTCATTGCTTCTTATAAAGCATTTTTTATAAATATTAATTGCATCTTTTAAAGTTATATCAATTCGTAACTGACTATGCCTTTATATTGTTACAGTATAATGTTAGAGAATTCAATATGATAACTCATACATCTCATACTATAGTACTACGTGATTCATGATATAAAATATAAGTACAGAAATTCACAGTTTTACT
>CAJVQA010003018.1:0-20484 GCA_910591915.1 Cetraspora pellucida
TGATGTACTCTAATTTCTTTTGAAATTAGATAGTCAGTGCAGGCAGATCGCTCGTAGGGACTCATAGAAGCACCTGCAGGATGTTGGGCCAGAATTTATGAACTAATTTGTAGGTATGTAATACAAAAATACATAATAAAGGTGACCAGCAAGACTGCTCAAGTAAAGAAAGAAAGAAAAAAAAAAAAAAAAAAAAAAAAAAAAAAGTATAATTTTAGTAGAATTAATTTTCAGCTTTGGTGAACATAGGATAAATAGTAATTTTGTTAAACAAATTATATTTATAATTTTGGTAGAATTAATTTGTAACTCTGATAAATATAATTTTGGTAAATATCAGATATAATTAATTTATAATCTGATAAATATAATGTAGATAAAATTAATTATTAATTTTTATAATTATAAATTTGGTAAAATTTAATTAACTATTAACATTTAACTCAAATATAATTTTAGTAGAGTTAACTCAAAACTTTGGTAAACATAATGTGGTAAAATTAGCTCATAACTCTGGTAAATATATTATTAATAAAATTAGCTTATAATTCTAATAAATATAAATTTGGTAAAATTAATTTGTTATAAGTAGAATTAAATCATAATTTTGTTAAAAAAATATACAGTATCTTGTAGAATTAATTTGTAACTTTGAAGAACATAATTTTAATAGAATTGATTCATAATTCTAGTAAACATAATTTTGGTAAATATATATAATTAATTCATAGAAATTCTAGGTTTATTTAGATTGTTTAGGTTTAGTCAAACTTTTAAACTTGAACTAAATCTGAATTATAACATTTATGCAATTCTGAACCCAAACCTGAATCTGATCAGTTAAAGTCTAAACTCGAACTAAACTCAAACATAAAGTTATATTTGATTAAAGTTTAGTTTAAAGTTCACAAACTTATTCAGATTTGAATAGGTTTTTTTTTATTTAAAATTATTTATTTATTTATTTAATTTATTAATATTTTTTTATTAATTTATTATTTATAAATTTAACCTATAAACTGTATTTGTTTAATAGTTTATACAAAAAAAATAGCAACTCTTTCTGAAGATTACTTATATCAAATTTTTGCTAAAAACATTTAATTATTTCTAAATATTTACTAAATTAATCTTATTTGTATAATTAAGTAATGTTTTTAAGCACACTTTTTTGCTTCTAAATGGCCAAGTTTTAAGATCTAACAACATCTGGCTATTGAGAAAAGTTACAAAAGCCAATATTTTAATTTTTACTTATTTGCTTAAAAATTTACTAATTAAATATACTCTGTTTATTATTAGTTATTTAATCAGCTTATCAAGACAAACATTTTAATATATATTTTGTCACAAACAAACAAAATTTTATCAAGCTATTTACAAAAAGGCAAAATCAAAACCTGTCTTTACAGGTTTTTTATTGGCAATTTTATGAAAGTTTGCAAAGGTGTTCTAGAAATTTACTTTTCTAATACCTATTATAATTTTTTAAAAATCCAATTATCTTTTTTAAACATTAAACATCTTCTAGATTTTTTTAACTAGTTTAAAAATTACAAAATAGAAAAAATTTTTTAAAAAAACCTATTTTTAACTATTTTGTATAACAAAAAATTAAGTATAATTGTTGGCTACACAAGATTACATAGATTACAATATTTGCAATAGTTATAGTAATATCTCTAAAAAATACATATTACTATTATAGTAATATAATTATTCATTAAATTATTCTTAAAAAACAAAAAACTCAAAAAACTTTTCTTTATAACAAATTTAATCTAATTACAAAATGGCAACTATTTTAAGCTCTAAACTTGACTCTGTTAATCTCAACTATTTTTTAAGAAAACTTTTGTAAAAGTTTTAGTATTGGAGTTTATGAAGAAACTCTACTATCTTCTTATTAACTTCCTATTAGCAAACAACTAAACAACTGCTTTAATATTAAACTTAGAAGCAATACCAAATGTTGTTACTATTTTAAAGCTTCTAAAACTAGCACTATAATTACTTGCATTTATAACAAATTTTACATTAACTTTGTTTCACAAAAAAATTTATCATATAAACAAATTTATTTTGAACAAGCTATTAAAAAATCTAAAAAAAAAACTAATTATAATCAATATTACTGAGTTTACTGAATTTGTTCTACCATCTTCAACATCTTTATCTTTATTATTAACACAAACATATTTTTATTACTTGCAACCAACCTATTACTTGTAAAGTAACCAACAATAGGCATTATTTAGCAGTTGATGTTTTGCTATTTAATGACAAACCTTATCACAAATCTTATATTAAGAATCAAATAATTCTTAACAAGGCTCTTCTAAAAACTCTCAACAGGACTTTTCTAAAAATTATATTTTATTTGCAAATAAACTTTGACAAACATTTATCTAACACAACTTCAAAAACTACCTATCTTTCAACTTAATTTTTTATACCTTTAGGTAATAAACAAAACAATTAAACTGAAAATATAGATATTAGTAATACAACTACTACAAATAATAAGCAATATTAACAACAGCAACAACAAAAACAACAACAAAAACAGCAAACAACAAAACAAGATGTACCTCTATTTTTCAATACCAAAACTAAAAATAATCTATAATTGAATTTTTATTACATCAGATATTAAAAACAATATTAAACTACAAATTCAAATATTTAAAGACTTATTCAATTTTCTTAAACAATATCTCTTTGACTTCTATTCAGAAAAAGAAATCAAACCTGCAACAGAAAACCATAAAGCTCTTATAGCTAGTTTTTATTACATTATTCATCAAATAGCTAAAACTTGACCAAAATTTTTTTTAAATATTATCTTTTAATCTAATTTTAATATTGACTATAAAGCTACAATTTCTTTTAATATTTAGAAAGAAGTCTTAAAAAACTTATCCTTAAATTTACTACTATTCTATTTATCAAGTTTAATTATTCTAAAATTTTTGTATTACTTAATATTATTTCTTTATATAAAACCCAAAACCAATTACAATTTTGTATTAATTTTACCAAAATACATCTTTATCTATCTGATAATTACCAATCCATTAATTATACAAAATTTGCTAAAAACATTAAACTAAGATCTAAAAGATTTACTGTTAGCTTATTAGTAATTAAAACTAACTAAGAAGACCAATATATAAATATTAAAATGACTAAAAGATTCAATATTCAACTTGTTTTCAATATTTCAAAACTTTTTTTCTTGAAAAGCACAATTTTTTATCACTTAATAACTCTGTAGACCACTTTAATAAATAGTTTAAAATTTTTTTTTCTTTATATAATTATTAATTTACTAAATTTCTTAATGAAACAAAAGTTAAAAATGCACTAAGATTTCAATTTTAACAACAATTTATCAAATACCTCAAAGAACTTCTTTTACTAAAATTTCTTTTAAAAAACTTTAAACTTTTAAAATAATGCAATAAAGCTATTTGGCATACTAATTATTATATATATACTTATACTAACTCTGACTATTTACATCTTGATAAATCAAACTTATTAAAAAAAAAAACTACATTTATTAACAACTAATCAAACTTTCAATATATACATTTTTATAGTGACCTTCTTAAAAAAACTTTGAACAAATCTTATTTACAATATTCAAAAATAGAAAGTGAAATCTGAAAATACTCTAATATTAATGCTTTAATTTTTCATATTAATAGTAAATATAAAGTGACTTTTAAAAAAAAATATCAACCCAACTTATTAATAACTTTGTATCCAAAGCTAAAAAATATGTATATGCCAACAACTCAACTAAAACAAACTCTAAATATAAAAGTTATTATTTTTATCAATATCTTAAAATTTACTAAAATATTGCTATACAAAGTTATAATATTAACAAACTTTATCAACAATAAGCTATTGATATAAACTATTTAGCTCATGTTATTACTTACTTTAACACAAATAACTTTACAAAAATCAGCAAAATTTGAATTGCTAAAAATTAGCTTTTTAAAAGTGCTAATAAAGTACTAATTTTTGCCAAATTTTGTACTTTTTTAGTATTTTGTTACTATTATTTTAGTATAAAAAAATATTTACAAATTATTATAATAATAAAATGCTAATATTTGCAATATATTAGCAAAATATTAGTAATAATAAAAAGCTAAAAATTACTAATAAAATAGGTAGTTAATAGTGCTAATAATGCAATAATTTTGTACTAAATTTGTAAAAATGCTAATTTAATACTAATAAACTACTTTATTTTGTTTATATTTTGCTAAATTTTGCAATTTTTAAATTTTTAAATTTTTGTAAAGAATATTTCTATAAACTTTCCTGAAATCATTAAACACTTTTAAGAAAAGATATATTCTAAGGCAGAAACAATCATATAAAACAAATTTAACTTACAATTTTAAGAACCAAAAGCTTTGAAAAATTTATTTTTTTTTACAAACACTCTTTTTTAATAAATTTCTCTATAGATCACATTAATGCAACTAAAACTTTTATGATTATGATGTTCTCTATTTTAAGTAGACTATTCTTAAAAGAAAATAATATAAGTAGACAGATGGAAAAGTCTATTTACATAAAGAACCAAGTTTATGACAGCCAGACTCAATATACAGAGCAAGCTATGTCACTTTTTGCAATTGTGAAAGCTGAGCATATAGTAAGTAAACCTACAGAAAAACTTTTAACTTTCTTGAATTATACTTTATCATTCTAATTAAAGAAAACTATACAACATTTATATTATAATACATTACTAAATCCAAACCAGGTTATAACAAATGGCTTACCTATTACAACATAACTTTTCTTTTATATCTACAAACTCTCTACTTATTTCTTAAACATATTTACAATTATGACTATAAACTACTCAATCTTTATAAATTTGTATTTACAATATCAATCAAATTAAACTATAGTAAATATTATATAAACTTACTATATAAATCTAAAACACTATTTGACTACTTTACTCTACAACTATCTTGCTATAAATATTATTCATCAATAACTATTTCTTTTAAATACTTTTTAGTAAACAATGAAATACAAATTACCAAACTAATTATTGAAGATAATGCACTAAATTATTCTTATACTCATTTGGTAGAAACTGCCTTTTCTGAACATAATAATAATATTATAACTATATAACACTTTATCTTTATACAATTTTATATCTACTATAACAAATTCTTATCTTATAATCATCTCCTACTACTCTAAACAATTATATTCTTTTTGTAATATGTTAATAGTTTTGACTACTTAGCTAGCAATGCTTGTGCTTATACACTAAATATTTTTATTAAAAATGACTATAGTAAAGCTTATGTCTACTTTCTCTTTGAACCTAAGCCTTTATCTAACCACTTTATCTCACTATTACAATACATTTGGAATTTTTCTAACATTTTATTAAAATCAAATATAACAACAGAATACAATCTTTTAAACTTAACAAACCTATTTAGCACAATATCACTATTATATTTTTCACTAACTATATAACAAACACTACTAATAGAACTTTTCTATTCTTTTATATCTGCACTTTTATTCTCTATCTCAAGACTATATACAAACTATTTATCTAATTTTTCTTTCAATCTAAACATTACAATCTACAATATTCAAGTCTTTAACAATTCAGAAAAGAATTTTCTAATAAAGAAATATTGTTTTTAAAATAATTTACATATTATTAGTTTAACTAAAACTAAAATTACAAAACCAAAAACAAAAAGTTTTACAACAGTCATCAATTTTCTTATTACTGATCAAATTGCTCTATATCTAAAGAAGGAACATGCATCATAATTAAAAATAATTTACAACCACATATCTATAACATTCTTAACCATCCTAATAAAGCTATTGCAATAGATTTTTCTTTAAACATAACTATAAATTTCAAATAATTTCAATATATTTATTATTTACAAACAACTCAGTCTGTCAACAAACCCAATTCTCTATTATTACATAAATACAACAAGCACTTTAGCAACAACAATACATAATTATTCTTGATAATTTCAATTTATCAATTCAAACTACTATATCTAATGCAATTAAATATCAACTACTAAACAACTTACATAGTATTAATATGTATAAATTAATAAATTATATAAATAATACTAATGTTACTTGGCAAAGTAGTAGATATAATAGTAGAATTGACTATATATGGGCCAGTGAATACACAATTTCTTTTCTTAACAAATTCAATGACTTATTATAAATTACCAATAGTAACTATTAAATACTTATTGCACAATAGACCTTTTTATTGCAATAAACAAACTTAAAAAGAAAAACAAATGTAAATATTAAACTTTTAATTACAAAGCAATAATCAAAGAAAAATAGAAAGATTTTTCAAACCAAATTAATTCTAATATGTATTAATACAAAATTGCTACAAAAGTAGATAATACTATATTACTAGAAAATTCTAATATAAAATCTATATATGCATTATTAATGCAGTTTTACAACATATTTCTAACAAAAAACAAATAATTAAATACTTCTTTTGCACCTTTAGTTCTAAAGCAACAGCTCTACACAAAGACCTTAAACTTGCTAAAAACATTATCTATAAAGTTAAAAACTCATTTAAATATTGCATTACTTTTTCTACAAAAATCATAAATAATATTAATATTATTAATTAAAAACATGACTTTGATATTTTAAATTCTTTCAAAGCCTCTTACTACTATCACAATGAAAAAATCATGCTAAGCAAGAATAAAAAACTCTTTTTTATATATATAGTATAGAAAATATCTAGTATTTTAAACAGCATATCAATATAGCAACCAACAACAGATATAAACAACTAATAACACAACCTACTAAAATGATAAATAGTATTTTTAACAGATACACAGATCTAGTACACTTCTACAATATTAAAACAGATAATAGTATTATAACTAACTTTACAAAAATACTTCAATATATCTAACAATATATTCAATATTTAACTTAACACCAACCTATTGCAATAGGTAAACAGTAAGTCTGTTACTTCATCTAACAAGATATTGCATAATGTTGCAAATTTGACAGGTCAAGGCTTCAAGATGTGGATTAGATTTGGCAAGTATAAACTTTTATTTATTTTTATTTATTGTATTTGAGTTTCTCTATTTAATAATACCTTAACTAACTACTACTATCTACTACTATTATTAAGAGACTTCAATTCTTTCTTCTACTAATTGAAATGCCCAAGCAATAATTATTTTATTATATTTTCTTTTGGTTTTTTATACATTTTTGTTATTACTAATAATTTCTCTATTTAATTTAGCTTTCCCTTCTATTTCTCTATAATTCTGCCTTTGTACAATCATGCCACTGCAGGTTTTACCTAAACTGGATAAGTATTGTACTTTATATATTTGTGTTTTACTTTTTATTTTAATGCTTTTTACTAACTCATCCTTTAATATTTTGGATTCTGTCTTTCTAGAATATCATTACTATAGTTTAAATATCTTTTCTGATTTGAACACAACTGTCTTGTCTTATGTTTCTTAGATAAGGGCCCAATTATGCATGTTTTGCTGTTTTGGAAATTGACAATGCATGTATGATCCTGGATTCTAATTATTATTTGTGCTATGTATTATAATGCATGAATCATTATATTTTTCTGGCCCCTACACTATTAATACTACTATATTTAACCAAAACTGAACAGAAGAATACCAACCTAAGCAGTCTATTAATTGCAAGTGATATAGGCTAGGTGTTGAGAAAAGAGATGAAATTGATACTTTTTTCAAAAGCTGTTTTTTTATATAAATTAATTTAAAATAAGATTAAGATTATTTTTTATTTAAGACTCAAAAATAGTTGTATAAATAAAATTTGTAATATAGCTCCTTAAAGTTTGCATTTTTCTATAATTTATTATAAGATTTACAATATAAAAAGTAATTTTCTAAAGATCTTTTTTTTGTCAATTTCATCTCTTTTCTTAGCACTTAGCCTATATGCTCTATTACTCAAACCTATTTCTATAAAAGATATAATACAAATAATGCAATAACTTCCAAACAACAAAGTCTGTAGACTATTAGTTATAAGCTATAAAATGCTTAAACATTATAGTTTATCAATGTAATAGACTATCATCTAACTATTTAACAAATGTCTTAACACTAATACAATATTTAAACAGTAGAATATATTCTATTTCAAAAAAACTTAACTTTAATAATAACCTTAACAATACTTACCCTATTAGTCTAATTGAATATACCAAAAATTATATGCAAAAATCTTAACCAGCTAACTTTTTATTATCTTATTATCACACCCAATTCTCAGGTTATAAAATTATGTTGCATTATCTGGTAATAGTACTAATACACTATTATATACCCTAAACAACTTTATTAAAAATGCTAAGAGCAATAAAAAACAAATATGACTACTTTTTCAGAATATAAGCAAAGTATATAATTTAGCTAATATTAATTTCTTAAAAAAATCATTGCATTATATTAAACTTTCACAATCCATAATTTGTATAATAACCAATTTGTTCAAATTATGCTTTAATTAAGTAATTACAAACTTTGGATTAACATTATTATATTCTGTATAAGATGACATTGATTAAAGAAAAACTATAACTTCTTTGCTATAGCAAATCTACTATAACCTTTTTATTAATCATATATATAAAAAATTTAAAAAATATATATTAACAGTCAAAGACCCAACATTTTTATTATTTACAAAGTATTAAACAACTCATACAAATACTTCTGTATTAGTATATATAGATAATACATTATAGTTAGCAGCATCTCAATAACTACTACAAAATATTATTAACATAAAATCTATATTTTACTAAATAGCAAACATTAAAATAAATTCTCAAAAATCCAATCTAATAACTAATACAAAACATATACCTATTTTTATTTTTCTAAACTCTACTATTACAATACAACTACACAATATATCTCTAAAATTTCTTAACTGCCAGTATACAGAAACCAACAAACAAGTCATTATAATCAAACTTATTTTACAAAAAATATTTGGTTTAACAAGTATAGTTCAAATCAAACAAATAACAGACAAACAAGTCTTTTATCTAATCAATAATGTTATAATTCCTATTATTGAATATTATATATATTATATAGTTTATAAATAAATCTTGTGTCTTGACTAGTATAGAAAATCTAATGTTCTCATATTATCAAAAGAATATACTTTTGGGTTTAGGAAGATTTGTTGCTTTAAACATGTTCTTTATAAAAAAAAAAATCAATTTCTTGGTTTCAATAAAAATAAAGAAAATTTGTAATATTTTGATTTATTACATTATTAATAAATTTTTTTTTTCAGTTAATTATATAAAAATATGTAATGTAGCAAAAATTAATAAAAATATTTAAATAAAAAATATGTTTAAAGCTATGTATAATTATATATTATTAATTTTTAAATTAAAGTTAGAGTAAGAGTTAGTATAAAATTAGGATAAGAATAAGTTTTATAATAAAATTACCTTTCCAAAATATAATAAGCTTTAAATTTTATTGAATAATAAATTAGAATATTACATTATGTATTACATTATGTATTATATTATGTATTACATATTAGCATAATGTTTTGTATTACAAAAATGAATTGGCAGTTATGAATATGAATTGGCAAAACCTGATACCAAAAAAATTAAAAAAATATCTTCTGATCTATAAACTATTAAAGTAATTTAGTAATTTATAAAGTAATTTAGAAGTTAGATGAGAGATATGTTTAAATATTTAAATTTAGACTATAGATATAATAAATCAATTAAACTCGACAATTTAAGCTATCTTTATTTATAAAAACTTATTTTTGTAATTTACTAATAAAGATACTTACTTGTCTATAATAAAGGTTAGTAAGATGAAGTTATAAGTTATAAGGCTAATAAATTTTATAGGAAGAGTTTAAAGCAAAATACTATAATAGTGCTATAACTATATAATAATTATTAAATAAAATTAGTTTAATATTAGAATAAGCATTAAAAATTGTTTTTAATTGTTTTTTATAATTATTAACATTCTAAAATAGGATTATATATTTATTTTATATATATATATTTTATTTGATTTATTTTTTTATAGATTTATAAGTAGTTTGTTAATTTTTTTAATAAAATTTTGATTTTTTAAAGTTTTATCTAGTTTTGTCTATTACAAGATTATAATTTGGATTTAAATTATTGAGATTTTATAATAATAATTTCTATTAATATTACTTTAATTACAGATATAATTGTTTTTTCATATATTATTATAGAATAAATTATTATTTTAGTATTATTATTATTATTTATTATTATTATTATTGTATTATTATTAGTAGTAGTTATTAGAACTTTTTAGTTATTTAGTAATTACTTAGTTAGTTAGTTACTTAGTCATTTAGATACTTAATTACTTAATTATTTAGTTATTTAGTAATTATTAATCATTAGTTACTAAAACCTTTTAATCACTTAGTAATTGCTTAGTTACTTAATCATCTAGTTACTTAATACTTAGTTACTTAGTTGTTAGTTGCTTGACCACTTATCTGCTTAGTTTACAGATATATAAACTCTACTAAATTCACTAAGTTCAATTAAGCAACAAATATCCATCTTCTTTTTAATATTGTAAACAAATCTTGGGATTTTTTAGAAACAGAAACCTAAAAATATTCTTTTTTGTTATTATTTTAATAAATAATTTTTAACTATAAATTGTATTGATACTTCTTCATTAGAATAATTCTTATATGCAAAGTTTATCTTCTCTTAGTAAAATAATGTAAAGTTATTAGTATTACATTACTTTTTCAAACTATCTCAGAAAAGAATATAGTTTCTTAATAATATCTAACAGAAACTATACTTTCCTTTTAGATATTGCATATACCCATAAGAGATTCTTTGTGCTGTGTTATCATTATAGTATGAAAATTAAGAAAGTTTTCACCTATAATAATATTAATTTTTTTGCTTGTAGAATGGTAGAAAATTTTGATAAATTTTAATAATTTTTGATTAACTAATAAAACTTTTACAATATCATGAGATGATCACAATGAAAGCCCGTGGTACAAGCGAAATGGCAAGTCAGTCGCTTGTCAATCAAATATGTTGTGTAACCTACGAACGGCTTAGTCGAAAGAGGTGGTTAGATTTGAAGAGTAGTATATTTTATGGTCGTAGGTATTATAATACAGTGAAGGCAAGTAATTATTTAGGGACAAGTTTTATGATAAGCACTAACTGAACTGTTCTTGTAGGGCGCGAAGCCTTTATTATATATTGTTATATTACATATAAGCTCTTTAAGGTACTAAAAGTATTAAACGTATTATATCCCTTATATCCCTTTAACGTCCTTTATCACTTAAAACCCTTAAATCTCGTATATCCCTTTTACTACCGTTTTCTCTTAAAACTCTTATTGCTCCTATATCTCTTAACAGATCGAAAAGACTTATAGGACCGATAATCACGGGAAGCCCATATTAGGTAGATGATTGACATAGCCGCTAATTGTTACTGCGCCACGTCGGTCACCTCCTTCCACGTGTTTCACGGGTCATGTTTTACGGCTCACACCGGTAAACCCATTTAAGGTAGGTGATCGACATAGCCGTTTATTCGTTACTGCGCCACATCGATCACCTGCTTTAACGAGCTTCCGGCACCGCCTTCCTACCACTCACACTAGGTGCATTCTAAATCTACAATAATTCCATTCCAACGTATGACATATACAGTCGATACTGTCTAATTATATGTCATCTGTCAAGAAATTTTTTATTCATTTATATATTGAATTTAGAAACCACCTAGATTAGATCCAAAATGCATAGGTTGTAATATTGTGAGGTCCGAAAACATGACTGATATCACGTGGCATAGATCCCGAATGTCAGATATATTCGATATATCTGATATATCTTGATATGTCGCCTATAGCACATAAGTGTGGTATCTTAAATAGATGCGATATATTAAACATGTTTGATATGTTAGATAAATTCATGATGTAAATAGACAAAACTATTTATTATAAATAAAGGGCTTTCTGAAAGTAATGAGTGATAACCCCAAGTAAATACATTTGCTTAAATAAAACTAAAGTATCGTAACCATATTGAAAGTAAAACTGTAGCCTAACACAAACAAAAACAATCGTTAAACCATCGTATCCAATTATCGTTTGCCCATTATTAAATCACTAAACCGCTGACACAGGCGAAACGGCCAGTCAGTCACTTGTTGATTGAATACATCATGTAACCTACGAATGGCTTAGTCGAAAAGAGGCAGTTAGATTTGGAGAGTGGTGTATTTATGTTTGTAGGTATTATTATGCAGTGAAAATAAGTAACTAGTTAGGAACAGGTCTTATGGTAAGTGTTAACTGAACTGTCTTTGTAGAGCATGAAGCCTTTATTATATATTGTTAATTACATATGCACTCTTTAAAGTATTAAACATATTAAAGCTATTAAATGTATTATCCTACTTATATCCCTCTAACGTCCCTTACTACTTAAAACCCATAACTTCTATATATCTTTTTAATCATAGTTATCTCTTAAAACTCTTATTTCTGCTATTACTCTTATAATCGCTAAACGTCTTTTAAAAGTGATAATCCCAGGAAGCCCATATTAGGTAAATGATCGATATAGCCATTGATTGTTACTGCGCCACATCGACCACCTCCTTCCACATGCTCCCAAGATCACGTTTCATGACTCACATTCCTCCCCAACTCAAAGTGAGTCCCACAAACTTCACAATATGAGTTGTCAAACTTTGGCACTTGTTAGTCTTCTGAAGTCATCAAGAGTTACTCCTAAGGTCCCATAAATTTGACTTATACCTTGAGATGAGAAGATATTATAGACCCTTATAGCTACAAGATAATAGTGTCTGGTTACGATCCTTCTCATATATGCTCTTTGGTCATTTGTGGCATTTGTGAACAGCATACCGAGATAATATGCATGGATCAAGGTATTGATCCAATTTCTAAGACATATCGCTTGGAATAACAATGAGTATGTCAGGGTCACAGCGGTCACGAGGTCATGTGACTCATTGAATGACAGTAGAGTAATAACGATATCATTGGACATGTGGGCTGTGATATCAATGATTATTTCGTTTAAACTCATAATGGTTAAAAGTTAATTATATTTGGTCCAAAAGAGATCTCTTACGCTTTTTTCATCCTCTTTTATACCTTTCGACCCCCTTTTCTTTTCTAAAAAAATTTTTTATTTTTTTTTTATTTCTTACTAATGATTCTATTACTTTTCTCATTAGGCTTCTTGTCAGTTGTAGTATCTTTTTAGTAGCTTGACATTTATAGGCAATGCTATTATACTTCTGGTTATAATTCTTAATTTAAATATGTTTTTGGGAAGTACCTCATGTACGTAATACAGTCCTTTCCATTTCGGGTCAAATTTTTCACTTTTACGACCTTCTAGTGATGCTCGATACATCAAGACTTTATCGCCGATTTCAAATTTGGTGCTTGATTGGATTTGTTTGTTATATTGTTCCTTCATTTTAATTTGTGCTTGTTGCACTCGTACAACAGCAGAGTTACAGACGTTAGGTAAGTTCTCAATAAGTTTTATTGTTTTTTGTATTATCGTTTTGTTAGCTAATTCTCTTGTCTCACTAGGTTCAATGTGTAACCATGCTTCACATCCGTACACCAAGAAAAATGGCGTGACTCTTGTCGTCGAATGCGTTGTCATTCGATACGCAAACAGGATTGCTGGTATGAGCAATTCTCATTTATTGACCATTTCTATAGTTCTTGCGATGGCCTCGCACAATGTTTTGTTGAATTGGTCCACTAATCCATTTGTCTGTAGATGGTACGGGGTGGACAGCAAATGCTTAATATGGAATTTCTCTAGTAATCGATCCACCACATGGTTGAGAAAATGCGAGCCATAATCCAATAGCAATTTTTTGAGACACCTGTGCTGGCAAATAATTTCATCGTAAATGAAGTTAAACACCTCGTGAGCATTCGCGAACTGAATTGCCCTAGCTTCAGGCTACTTGGTCATGTAATCTGTAGCTACAACAATATAGCAGTTGGATCTGGAAGTGATGGATAAGGGGCTGACAATGTCAATTCCAATCTGGTAAAATGGGACTGATACTGGTATGGGATGTAGAGAACCTTTCATTAGATTTTTACTCCTTTGCTGGCACTCATTACAAGATTTAACATATTCTTTTATGTTGTTAAACATTCTAGGCCAATAATATACTTCTCTAATCTTTTCGAACATCGCTTCCATTTTAAAATAGCCTCCTGTCGGGTGGTTATGTGTTATTAACAGGATGGTGTCTATTTCGGGCTTCTGTACCATCCTGATTAACCTGTCTAGATAATGTATGCTGGGTTTATAAAGGATTCCATTTCTTAGCCTTAAAGTTTTACTTAGTTTAATTATTTTACTTGTCTGTGTTTGGTTTAAGTTTGGGGACAGATATTGATTAATCATGTATTGTTTAACTCTATTAAACAGTGCTGGGTCCATTGTCTTTTTCTTATAGCCAGGACACCAACAACCTGGGCTGGATATTATTTTTCATTGGATTTATTTCGATTTAGCGTCTATAATTCTAATTTATGTTTCTTGTTATGTTTGCTTTCTGTTTACCAGCTGTTAATTCTTTTCATTAATTTTGTTTTTCATTGACTTTGTAGAAACTTGTTATCGATCTCAAGTGGGTGTACGATTATGACCTCATGATTCCTCCTCAGTTGGGCATTTCTATCAGCATTAACAACACATTCGTTCAAAGGCTCAGCATACCCTAGGTCGATTCCAGTACTATACAAGTATTCCCTCCAAGCTAACTCTTGGCATGCTTTACTAATGATCCAACTCCGTAATATTGACAAATTTCAGAGATCATGCACTACTAATCGAAAACTGCAATATCATATCAGGTAGATGGTATTACGTCGATGCAGCACTTCTAGGGTGTAATGGTCGAGTTCGGTCAGGTGGGAATATACATGGTATACTTTACCATATGACCTAGTTAAGTGGGTAAAGCGTAATGCCATATGGTATCCTATCGTCAATTTTTGGAACTTTATTAGGTTACTGTCTTGGATTCCAAGCCTATTTCTATCAATATGGGTTGTAAATCCTATCAAACTACTTCTTAATTCTTTACCTTCTTCCAATTTTATATCTTTTTTCCTTTTGTCAACCACATCTTCTAACATCATAAACGTTTCAAATTCTTCATCAGAATCCCACCATGTCTCTGTTACCTGGGAGGTATGTTAACCCACTTAATATCGTCCCATTCGTCAATATCATCATGAGCAGTCAATTCCATGCTTTCAACACTTCAAATGGTATATTCTTCTAATTCCGTTTCAACTTCACATTCCTCAGCATCATATTCTACTAGCAAGAGTAACCATTCCCTACATTTTTGTGCACTAATATTTATTTCTACCCTATTACTACTAACTTCCTGAGGGTAATATTGCTGAGAAAGTGCATCTGCATCACTATGCTTCCTACTAGCCTGATGTTCTATGGTGTAGTTGTAGGGTTGTAACCATATAATCCATCTAGCATGTCTCCTATTCAGCTCAGATGTATGGAGCCATTTCAATGTCACATGATTGTCACTACTATGAATGGCCTAAATTCGAAGTAATGAAGATAGTACTCAACAGCCCATAGTACTGCAAGACACTCCTGCTCCATGGTTGAATAGTTTTTCTCTACTCATTACAGCCCTCTACTAGCATATGAAATTGCATGATCCTTTTCGTTTTTTCTCTTTTGTACTAATACTACCCCCAATCCCATGCCGGATGAATCTGTATGTAAGTAGAAGGTATTTGAGAAGTTCAGATATTGTAGAACAGGGGCTGTAGTCAGGTGGGCCTTTAATCATTCAAAAGCATTTTACTGTTCATCGGTCCACTCATATTTAGCATTCTTTTTCAACAGGCTATATAAGAGTTGCGCTATAGTTGCAAAGCTCTTGATAAACCTACGATAATAGGACACTAGTTCTAAAAGGCCCTTAATTGTTGAGGAGTCTTGAGTATTGGGTAGTGTTTTACTTTATCAATCTTTGTTTCATCGGGTCGAATACTGCTATGTCCAATGACATACCCTAAAAACTGGAGGTCGATCTTAAAAAAACTACACTTTTCTAAATTAATTTTTAATCTGGCTAAATTTAGTTTTATGAATACTTTCTTTAGGTGGTCTAAGTGCTCTTGAAATGTTCTGGAATACACGTTGATGTCATCGATATACACCACCATGAATTTTCTGATATACTCTGCCTATACCTCATCCATCAATCGCTGGAACGTTGCAGGTGTGTTACACAACCCGAATGGCATTATCTTGAATTCATACAAGCCCTTTCTAGTTACAAATGCCGTCTTTTTCTGGTCGCTTGAATTCATTCGTATCTGCCAATAACCACTCCTAAGGTCCAGACTCGTAAACCAATTTGCATTCCTAAACATTTCCAGTAAATTGTCAATATGTGGTAGTGGATATGCATCCTTCTTTGTCACTGAATTCAACCATTGATAATCTATACACATTTGCAGCTTGCCACCCTTCTTCGGAACAAGTATCACTAGAAACACCCATGGGCTTTCAGATTTTCTTATTATTCCTTGCCTTTCCAACGACTTCAATTCCTTCTCCAAGAATTCCTGCTTGTCGGGTGATGTTCTGTAGAAATGTTGTTTGATGGGCTTAGCGTCAGTGGTATCTATATAGTGAGTGACAAGGCTGATTGTTCCTAGTTTATCAAAACCTATTGTAAGTAAACAGCTTTCTTCTTTAAAGAAAGTGCAGGCCTCTTCTCTCTCTTCTTTACTTAAGTTGTCAGTTTGAATAAATTTTTCCAACTGTTTCATCATGATAGGTTTAGTTTCCTCTTTCTTTTTCTGAGCAGGTACCTCTTCAACTAAGGTTAATATATTGCTGGGCTCATTTCGTCTCTTCACGGGTTATTATAGAGGTCGATTTCATTGTTGAAAGACTTTACAGTGTAATATCCATCAATCTTTTCTAATTCTTTATCTTCATAGATAAACTCGTCAAATGTATTGCCACTATCTTTCTTCTATTCATCCTTCTGAGGTTCTCTTAAGCTTTCTGTATCAGTGTAAGATATGGGCACCTTGATGGTTCTGCCTTGGTGCTTCAGGATTAATCGTCATTCATCGAAGTAGAGGTAGGCTTTGGCCTTTTGGAACCAATCGGTCCCTAGAAGTAACATTTCATTGGAGGATTCTATTACCTGTAGGGTGCTGGGGATTATCGTGTCTTGGATCACTATTCTTACATCATTGATTTTGTCTAAGGCCCTCATTTTGGCACCTGTGGCTGTGACTACGACAGTGGATAACTTCGACTATATATGGAGTCCTAACTTATCGACCAAAATCTTGGTCATGTTACTCATGGCTGCCCTAGAGTCTAACACTGCAACAATCAGATTATCACGAATCCTAACGTAACAGCATGCCGCCATCATCTTTCTATCATCTTCGAATTTTACATGGCTCACTTCTTGAACAGATGATAAGGATCTTTGCAAAGCTAGGGCCAGGTTCCTTCTTTGGTTGAGATACTGCAACATCTGGCCTATTATGACGTTAGTGGGGTCATTCATGATATCTTCCGCAATGTTATAGGAGGCGAGTTTATCAATCACCGATAGGTTGCACCTTCTTCTTGGCTTCCTTATAGGTATGGATTCATCTTCTTCCATCATGTCTAGGACTTTCTCTAAATTAACTAACAGTTGTTCATTTACAGTATCGTGATTTCTTAGATGATTTTCTTACTTGGATTTAGACCTTCCTTAAACCACCTTCTTACTATTCTCTTTATATGGTTGGTATCGGTTTTCATTTAAGGTATATACTTGTCCTCTTCTCAAACTTCGTCATAATATCTATTCACCTCCTTCATGTAGTTACTAACTCATTTCTCTACATAATCTCTTTTCAGTTTCTTTTCTAATAAACAGTTATGAGTGATATGACTGGTCTCTTTATAGTTATAACAAGTAAAGCCCTTCCTGGTTTCGTGATGTCTCTCTTGATCCTTATCATTTCTCCATCTACTTTCACCATGGGATTCATCAGTACGTTGTTCATTAAGAGTGTCATAATTTAGTATAATTTTCTCAATTTTCTGAGATAAGTTTCCTAGCTCCTCCTCTAGCTTCTTTTGGTGTCCTTTCTCTTGGGTCTGCTTGCTATAATATTCATCAGCTTTAACCCTTCGCGCACTAACAATGGCCTCCTCTAAAGTTTTAGGTTCAGAAATGGCAACAAAAGTTAAGGTCTTGCCACGTAGTCTGCTTAAAAACATTCTAATAATGTAAGGGTCAGGCAACTCGCCTTCGGGATCTACCCTCGCAACAAGATGTTTAAATTTCACCGCATATGCATCAACCTTCTCATCCTTTCATTGTTGAAGGTTATTCAACTCTATCTGCCAACAATGGTGTTTCTTTGGTGTAGCGAAAAATTTCAGAAAAGCATGATAAAAGCTTACTTCTTGATCATTATTGTCTTTTCACTCCTTCAGCTGCTCCTTCTTTTCTTTGTACCAATTTGCAGCCAAACCTTAGAGATATCCAGACATGATCTTCAACATTTTCTGCTTAGACCAATTGTTAGCCACAGTGGCTCTTTCGAATGACTCCAACCATTCGATGGGATCTTCTTCATCATTCCTATAGAAGGAGACAATCTTTACATGAGTTAACTCCCTTCTGTCTTTGGGTTCCTTTTTGGAGTTCGCAATGGTGGTCGCGACTTGGGTGAACGATGTAGTCAAACCTTCTAAAAGTTCCTTCAGCTGATCCTTGTTAATTCTGTCTGTAGTAGAGAGGTATCTTTCTAATAGTATGGTTATAAGAGAGGGGATTTTCAAGTACTAATGCAAAAATTCGAATTGGAGAGGGGGGGGGTGGGGGTAGCTAATGTTTCATATCTCACAGTCACCACCAAAATGACATAGGTGAAACGGCCAGTCAGTTGCTTGTCGATCGGATACATCATATAACTTATGAATAGTTTAGTCGGAAAGAGGCGGTTAGATTTGAAGAGTGGTGTATTTATGTTCGTAAGTATTATTATGTAGTGAAAATAAGTAATTAGTTAGGGACAGGTCTTATAGTAAGTGCTAACTGAACTGTCCTTGTAGGGCGCGAAGCCTTTATTATATATTGTTAATTACATATGCGCTCTTTAAGGTATTAAACATATTAAAGCTATTAAATGTATTATCCTACTTATATCCCTCTAATGTCTCTTACTACTTAAAATCCATAACCCCTGTATATCCCTTTAATCATAGTTATCTCTTAAAACCCTTATCCCTACTATTACCCTTATAATCGCTAAACGTCTTTTAAGAGCGATAATCCCGGGAAGCCCATATTAGGTAGATGATCGACATAGCCGTTGATTGTTACTGCGCCACATCGAACACCTCCTTCTACATGCTCTCGAGATCACGTTTCGCAGCTCACACCGTATTTAAATCGTTCGCCGTAAGTCACGTGACCCAACCGATTAACGCAAGAGAACTCCGACCTCAATTCGACGAATCGTAACCCAGGTTAAGGAAGTAGAAGGAAGATAAGAGCAAGCAGAGGTTAAAAGAAGGATAGGTTAAAGGAAGGACTTAGAATAGAAGAATAGTACTTACCTACGGATAAACCACTAGCCAAATCTAACACGCCTGTTTCAACTTAGCCACCGTAGGTTACACGAAGATTGGAAAGAATTAGCGACAGACTCACCGATTTGCCGCGCAACAATATAAAGAATCCAAATTATTACATCGAGTGCATTGTAAGTCACTTTAAGATAGCATTTATTCATAACACATTTAAAGAATATATGTAATTCGTAATATCGATTGTAAGTAGGTTTAATGTTCAGGATTCATCACGTGATGTTCTGGATAATTCTGACCAATGCTATAATTATGGCCGGAATTTACAGTAATCTCAGTAACAATCCACGAATACTGCGTGTGATTTTTCAAAAAAAAACTCGATTTGCCCATCACTAACAGTAAGCATATTCAAAATTAGTTAATTTGTAGATATTTATTGTTATGTAATATTTTTTTACAAGTAGATATTGAAATCGGTCGAAACGACGAGTCAGATCCAAATTCTCGTGTAACCTACGGTTGGCTTAGTCGAAATAAAGTTTAGATTTGTTCGGTGGTTTGGGTCCGTAGGTAAGTATTTCTTCTTCTCTTGTACTGTGGTTTTCCTTTCTTGAGCTGTCTACTAACTTTAATCCTCAATTACCTCACTACTTCGGGTAATTG
>CAJVQA010003019.1:0-20484 GCA_910591915.1 Cetraspora pellucida
TGCATTTGTTAGCTATTGTGTGAGAATTAAGACAACAGCCTGAGCATGCATTTGATTGAATGGGTAAAAGAGGATAGAGATGAGTAAATTGTGATTCAATATAATATTTCCAATGAGTTATAAGAACAGTTCCAAATGGTGAAGGCTGTCTTCTAGCTTTGCCAGTGATAATTTGGTTGTCAAAAACTGTGATAAGCCATGGTTTTTTTTGTAAAGAAAAATGTCCAGTTGTATAACTATAATAATTTATGTTAGGTAAGTGTAAGTTTTGATAAAAAGTATAATTGTAGGAGTGACTTGTGACTTGGTTCTCCAAATAGGTAAACCAGAGTAGTTGTTTGCCTTTAGAAATTTTGTTTATATGTGAAGAAATATGTTTCCAGTCTAGAAGACATGAGTTATCAAATGTAGTAAGTTGATCTAAATATAAAATGCCATGATGTCTGAGTTGTTTTTTAAATGTTATATATTTAAAGTGTGAAGAGAGTAGTAATTCAAGTGAGATAGAACCCTTTTGAATAGTGCATAAAATGTTGTATAGTGAATTAGGTGTAAACATCATGCCAAAATGTTTGAAGAGCTGAATAATCTTGAAATTAACTGTATGTTTGTTGGGGCCATCAATGATAGGATTATCATGTATTAGAATACTAGTAGATGACTATAAATTATTTTGAAGTTGTTGAAGTCTAATATGGGTACTTATTCCCAAAAGATCAGGTGAATTGAGTCTTTTGATAAAGTTTGTAATATGATGTTGTAATTGAATGTCCTATATATTGCGAATGTTGTAAAGTTGAGAGTCATGTAATGTACTTGTAAAGATTGTGTGATTGAGTTTAGCCTTATTTTTAACCAGTTTAATATGGCTTGTAATAATTTTGTTGCATGTATTTTGGCTAAGAACAATGTTATAAAGACAATACTCAATTGTAGGGATAATAACAGTATTAATTATATATCATGCTTGTGTATCAGTAATTTGTTTAGTGCTTGCAATTTTGATAAGATGTGATGACTTAGCAGTGATAAGTTTAGTTTGTTTGATTTGTTTGTTGTTAAGTATAAACCAACATACAAGAAATTTAAATAGTTCATTTGATGAATGAAGGTTTAGAGGATGGTTATTATATATAATAGGGGTATAGCTAGTTGGAATGTTGTTAGTTGTTAATAAGAACTTAGAAGGGTTAATTTGAATATTAGCCATGTTAAAGAAAGATTCAGCTGTTGATAAAATTTATGATAGCTCTTGTTGTGAGAATGTGACCCATAGAGTGTCATCCATATAAGCAAGAACTGAACAATGTGATTTGAATTTGTTATATGTTTTGTGTTTAAGATTAGTAGGCCAAGAGACTTGAGTAGTATAGCCTTTAAAATTGTTATAAATATATGTAATAAGTGGGTTATAATAAATCCTCCACAAAAATGGAGTAATAGTTTCACTCTAGTCAATTCTATTAAATACTAGATATGATAAGATAAGACCAAGATTTGTAATGACTTGGTTATGTCGATTAGTAAATAAGTTGGTAATAGTGTTAGTAATAAAGTTAAATAAGGCAAGGCATTGGAGAGACTTTTGAAGTAAGATTAGATTAACTGAATCATATGCTTTGCTTATGTCCTAAGACATAAGCCAGATTGGTTTTTGATTATATGATACATTCTTAAAGAGATTATTAAGTATATGAATAGATATAGATATGCTATTGTTAGATAAAGCTACATAGTTATATAGTAATAGAATAGAATATTGTAAGAACACAGTACTAATCCTAGTAGTAATAATTTTTGTATACACTTTTCAGATATGTTCAATAAGGCTTATAGAATGAGTAAGATTTAAGTCACTATTAAATGTATTATATTTAGAAATAGGATATATTCTGCTATGTTTTCATTGTTTAGGAATCTGGCTTGAATTAAGGCAGTGATTGAATAAAGCAGTAATAGCTTTAATATAGGTAATACCTGTGTGTTTGAGCATTTTATAGCTTATGCCTGTAGGTCCAAAGGCTTTTCTATTTGGAAGTTTTGATATAGTTTGAAGAACTTCTTCTTCTGTAATAGGAGAGTTAAGAGAGTTATACCACTGAGTATTAATATATGATTGAAGTTGGTATTATGTATACCAAAAGTTATCAAACAAATTTTGATCAATTGGTCGATGTGCTGTCTAGTTGAGAAAGTGAGATTGTATATATTGTTTGATAAGGTTTGGTTCAGTAATTAGTTAGTCAGGAAGTTTGATATTAGAAAAATGGATTGGAGGTTTGTAACAATTAATAATACTATTGATAGCTTATTTGGGATGTGTTAAAAGAGTTTACATCTTTTTTCAGTTGCTTAATGTATTTGTTGTCAAAGTAATAGTGAGTTTTCAACATAATGAGCATAATAGAGTTGCTTCCATATGTATTGTGCATGTTGAATTTAGCTGTGTAAGTTATTATTTAAGGTAAAAGCTTGAAAATTACATTTAGATCTATTGTTAATAATTTGAACTTTAATATTGATTAGTTCAATATTAAGATTGTCAGAGCTTTTAACAATTTTGATTAAATGTCCAAGCTCTTTTAGTAATAAATGAAGTAATGTAGAATGAGGGGAATATTGATAGTTGTAGCTGCATTTTCGAATTATTTTGTTAGAAATTAAATGTGTTGCAGTATTAATGATTGCATGTTTAATTTTATGCCAAGTAGTTTCAATGCTTTCATTAGTATTGCTATTAAGTGAAGTGTTATGTAGATTAAGATTATAAGAAAGAAGATCTGAAAATTTTGTTCATTTTTCTGGTAACATAGCCTTGTAGTTAAAAATTCTATAGCTAATACAAGTGTGATGTTATTGTGGTTTGCTATATGCATTTGTATAAGTTCAAGTAGATATAAGGATAGAGTGCTCACTAAGTGTAGAGGAATTACTATCATCAAGTTTATATGAAAGAAAAATTGAATGTTAAATGAGTCAGTCCAGATATAGTTAATTCAACTTTGACTAATGTTGTTTGACCATATATAATGTTTATTATCTATTTGTGCACCAAGATCGAACATTTTGGATTGATGTAGATAATTAATGAGTCAGAATTTAAATGATGAACTATTAATATTATCATATGTATTAAAGTCACCAAGTAGGATAGGATAGAGGTTAAGTTGTTAAGCTTGTTAGATCCATGTAATGATTGTATTTTGTGTTTTATTGTGTTTGTGCATATTAGTTAAAAAAAGATAAACAGCTATAATACACAGTTTTGTTTCATTTTTAAAAAAAAGATCCAGAGCAATTGCTCTACCAGAATGTGTTTGGCAGTTATGTATATGAGGTTGTAAGTATTTATGGATCATAATAGCAGCACCTTCAGCTGAATTGTCTGAATTAGCCCAGAAGTATGTAAATAAATTATTATTGTAAAAATGAAGGTTATTGTTGTTAGCAAGTTTGGTTTCAGTAATACAAGCAATGTCAATATTATTATAAAAACAGTAGTTTTGCCATGCTTCTCTTTTAGTTATAGTGTTAAAACCTCTAACATTATGTATAGCAATTTTAAGATGTAAATTACATGTATTCTGTATAAGTAAATCTGATGAGGTAGGACTAGGATTAGAAGAATGTGATTTGAGAGAGAGGTTGTAAAACTTAGAAAGAAGATAAGAGAGAATAATGATGTGATTAGGTAGAAGTAAGTCATTGGGAAGGTATATATGGGCTTTATTATAATTAATATTAACAGAGAATGTAATGCTGGTAACAGTTTGGTTGGAGTTATACTTATTAATATGTTGTATAAGGGTTTGAATAGTTTGGTTACAAGGAAAAAGAGAAATATTGTAATAGGAAAAAAATTTGTTGTAACATATTTCAAGATTATATGAGGCTAAAGATGTTGAAAATGATTTTGTGAAGTTGTCTTCTACAAGGTTGATCACTGTATGCTCGGCTCTCATAGCTGTGCAAGGTACCATAATCTGCCCTGTGCATTGAGTCTGACCGTCATTATTCTGGCCTTTCATATAAATGGGCTTTACCATCTGCTCACTTACATTATTTTTCTTACTAACTACTAAGGGTGTATCTTTTGGTAAGATGGTGGCTGCATTTATAAAGATTGTAGAAGACAAGTTTATTGAAAAAGGGTCTCTTCAATAAAGAGAGACTCTGTAATCAAGGATGATATTTTATATTTCATTTGAAATTTTTTTTGTATGATTTTGTTAGCTTCAGAATAGGCTGTTTCTCAAAAATAGTTTGCAATTTGGAAATAATTAAGTGTTTTATTACAAGAATAATAGAAGTTCAAGATTCTTGCAAAAAATTCAGTACTAATAGGTTTTGTTGTAATAATATCTATTGCCTTTGTTTGTTTAACTTATCTATATTATGATTTTGAGCTGCAATGTTTTAGTAAAAGTTTAAGTATAAATAAAAGTAATAGTTGCATGGTTTGGACATTATTGGCTTTGCAAGCAGAATCTTCTGCCTTAGTTGCAAGTTTGTTAAGTAAGTTGTTGAAATTTGTTTGTTAAAAAATGTGTCATGTTTGCTATTTTTATAGAATAAAGAAGGGTCAAGTTTGGGTTGTTGCCAAATTTCATTCTCTTGTTTAGAAAAATCGATATAGGATTTTTGAAAGATGCTGTTGAGAAGTTGAAAGAAATTTTCATAATATTGAGATTGTTCCTCAAAGTTATTGGTTTTGACTTTTTTTTCTTTTTTTTGTACATTCAGCTTCATTTAAATAGATGCAGCTTTCATCTGTACAAATAAGGATATGGTGATTGGTGTGTTTAATTGCTTCATCACGGCATTTTTATAGGTTATTAGATTTTGTAAAGTTTAGTTTAGAAGGCATAATTTCTTTTAAGTGAAAGATAATTTTTTGTCAAAATTGGTATTTGAGTGCATTAAAAATCTTAGTTTTATCTATAGGTTTAGTAAATTGGCAATTATATAATGGAAAGAATTGTTTAAACCACTGTTTAAAGTGATCAAGTGAGTTTTTAAAAGATGGAATATTAAGTTTTTGTAAAAAGAGTGTTTTAGGAATATTGAATTTAAGGTATATATTGAATTTGCTATCTAAACTAATTGTGAAATATTGTTTTTCTTTATTGAAGTCTACTACTTCTAATAAGATTCTAAATCTTTTAGGTCTGATTTGAATATCTTCAGCAAATTTAATATAGTCGATAGCTTGATAGTTGTTTGAAAGATAGAGGTATAGACAAACAAGATTGATACAAAATTGTAATCGATTTGAACTTGTATAAGGGGGATAGTGCAGATGATGCAAAGATTTTTGAATAGTTGAGTTTTGTGAAAAATACAGTATTAAATGTAAGAATCAGTTTTTTAAGAGTTTGTTCAAGTATATCAAAAGGAATAGTTATAGCTTTGTCAGTATTTAGGTTATTTTTTTAAATAAACTCAACTAAAAATTGGGGTCTTTTTCCTGTCATTTTATGGATTATATGGTAGAAGCTAGCTTTAAGAGCTGGTCGGTCACCAATTTTTGATTTAATTTTAGTTTTAGGCCTGAAATAATATAGATACTGTTTAAGAAAATTAAAAATTTTCTTAGCGAAGTCTGTTTGAAATTGAGATTTATCTTTCACTTCTTCAGTAACAGAGAAGTTGGCAATCCAGTCAAATGTTGGGTTGGTTTTGGTTTTTTGTTGGTTGTTATTAGTGTTAGGTTGTGTTTGCTATTGTTGTTGTTTGTCTGATAGTTGTTGTTGTTGTTGTTGTAATTGTTTGTTGAGCTGTGATGATTGTTGGTTATCATTGTTAATTGTATTGTTGTCCAAGTCCATAGCATTTGGATTGCTAGTGTAACTTGCAGGTGATGTTATAAAGGTGAGTTCAGATGCTAGTAGGTTATAGAAACTAATTGTTTGTTAGAGTTTTTGGATAAATGTAAGAGAAAACTTGATTGTTGAGAGGGTTGTTGAATATTTGCACATGTTTTATAATAAGGTTTGTTATTGTATAAAATTGCATCTGCTGCCAAGTAATGTTGATTATTTATTTCTTTGCAGGCAATAGACAGGTTGCATTTAGAACATTAATGGTTGTGTGTAGTAGGTAAGGGTAATGCTGTAGGAGATGGTGGAATAAATTTAATGAAATTCATGATATTATTTGCTAAAAATTTTTTATCTTTAGATTTTTTGTTAATGGTAATAACTTCATGTTGTTTGTAGGTTTGGTTGATGGTTAAAATAAAGTGAGTGTGGAACTTGTCACAAAAATATGTAATGATAGAACTAGATTTGGGTGCTTTAAAGTAATAGCAACTTTTAGTCCCTCCTCTAAGTTCTGTAGTTGAACAGTTGTTTGGTTGCTTGTTTGCAGAAATTGGGCATAATGTATTTGCTGCATTTTCAAGGATACCAATACCAAAGCTTTTAGGACACTTTTGGTAAAAATAGTCAAGATCAATGGTATCAGGTACAGTTGTTGTCAAGGTCAGCATTTTGTTCTAAAAATAGATTTTAAAATATGTTTTACAAAGAAATTCAGTTGATTTGGAGGTTTCTAGACAGTTAGGGAAGTTTGGAAAAGTGTATGGGCTTCAGATAAGCTGATTGGATGTTTAGAAAATTCTAATGGGTACCAAAAGTGAAATTTCTGGGGCAACTCTGTAAATTTTTCTAAAATGCCAATAAAAAAACCTGCAAAAAGCAAGTTTTTGTTTTAACTTTTTGCTTGTATCTCTATGAGTTTTGGTTTATTTTAAATAAATTATATATTAAAATGTTAGTCTCAATGAACTGAACAACTTTTGAATAGATAAGAAGATATATTTAATTAGTAAAATTCTATATAAATGAATAAAAACCAAATTTTTATTTTTCAAATGTTTCTTAGTAGCTAGGTGTTTTTGGAACTTAAAACATAACCGCCTAGGAGGAAAAAAGTGTGCTGAATAACTTTACTTAAAGGGCCAAGTAAGGTTTACTTAGTAAAAAATTGAGAAATAATTAAATGTTTTTTGTAGTTTTGATATAAGTGATCTACAGAAAAAGTTGCTTTTTTTTATTACATATTTAATTTATATTTCTGCTTTTACTATTTTATAATCACTTTCTGTGATTTCTTCTGTTTCTTCAATTTTTGCTTTTTGCAACTCTGTTGCTAGTTCATCTAACATATATATATAGTTGATTCTTATTGCTGCTTCTTTATTTAACCATATATATTGTTGTCTTATTAGATGCATATCTCTGTATATACGTATTACAAAAATCTTGTTTTTTTATTCAATTGAAGATTGGCAGTTTTTTGTAGTTTGCTATATTTTTATTTAGCTTCAAAAGTACTAAGATCTATACTAATATAAATATTATATTAAGATATTTTTAATACTTAAGTTTAACCAAATAGATAAAGTACTATTTGAATTCACTTTAGTTTGCTAGTATAAGAAAGTTGGTAAATTATAAAGATGTTCTAAATTAAAACTACTTAAACAATATAGTTGTATGTTATTAAATAGCATAAATAGAACAGTTTATATAATCTCAAGATATAATAAAATAAATAAATACTTAGTGAACATTTTTATGGTTTAATATTATATTAAAGGGTATATTGATATTTAAAGTATTCTATTTTTAAAAGTGTATTTTGTAATATATATTTATTGATTGATAATGATGTAACAAAAATTATAATAATTAAAATAGATTTAATAACAATCAATAACTGTATTTTATCGATTATTATTTAATTATCAATTTGCATTGATATTTAATATATATTGATTATAAACCTGTTTATTAATACATCAATAATTTGCAAATAATATATATCAATTAATTTCTGTAAAAAAAATTTTTTGATGTAGTTAGTAGTGAGTTGGACAAGATAAGTAGTATAATAGCAATAGTTTCAAAGTTCTTCTATTGCATAAGTAGTTGATAAATTAGAGATTCAGTAATATATATAAGTATACAACCCAGAGCTAAGAGAGTACATATGATCAGAATGGGATATACAAACAAGAATAAACCAAATATAGGTCTTAGAAAATCTCAATTAGGATAGAACAAGCAGAAATTGTTAATGCAAAATTTATAATAGTTAATAATTATAATATTGTCTATGCATTAATAACATTCAAGCATTTAGTTAAGACATAAACTATAACAAAAATAAAAAAAAAAGATATAACAAAAACAATTTACTTATATGACAAGACAACAAAAAAAATTTAGAAAGATTATTAGATAGATTTTAAGAATTATCTGTTAAAGAATAAGAAATTCAAAGTATTTAAAAAAGTAAGATATAGTATTAATATAGATAAAGCATAAGACATAATATCTAATGCAATAAAAGATGCAGCTAACAGAAATATATCTAAGAAGAAGATAATACAAGAAAAGAACAATACTAAGAAAAAGAAAAAAACATTAATACTGCATAAAGATATTATAGCAATTAGAAAATTGCTACAAAAAATAAAAAAGACAGTAAGAGAAGAGAAATATAAACTTAATGCAAAAAAGTTAAACTTAGAAATAGAGAAAATAAACATAAAGTATGATCTAAAAATAAGTTATATAGGAGGTAATAATGTAGCAGATTCTGCAGCATAGAGTTAGTCAATAAAAAAGCAGTAGCAAGCACTAAAGATAATTAAAAAGATTAAAAAAGATAAGTATACAAGAGCTAAAACCAATGCTATGATAAACAGAAGATGTGAGAAAATTTATGAAAAAATAAAAAAAATGCTTACTAGTATTTTAGACAAATTATATAACAAAATCAGAATTGATCAAGTGTTAAAATATAAAGAAAATAAATGCATTTTATATAATAAACCAAGAGCAGTATTAGAGTTGTTATAAAGTGAAAGTCTATACTATAATAATAACACAACATAAGGAATTTCTTACAGATATATGTAGTGTCCAAAAGGAAAGTATAGTTACTGTTAGATGTTGTCAAGAAACTATACCCATCTCTGAGATAGTTCGATAATTATTACATAATGGTTTATAGTTAAAATTATTTATTAAGATAATAACAAGAAAGGTTATTCTTAGACATTTGTTTTAAAGGATTCAAGATATAATTTACAGAATAAAAAGAAAGAAAAATTGTCTGTTTCTTTAAACTGTTGACTATAGAACTTTTTTTAACTTAAAAAAATTTTAGAAGTTTATATATCTGTAAGTTAAACAACTAAGTAACTAAGAGACTAAGTAACTAAGCAACTAAGAGACTACGTGATTAAGTGACTAAGTAACTAAGTGATTGATATTACAAGCTTAAGGCATTAAAATGTTTAAAGTATTAAAAATAACTATAACTAATAAATAATACAATAATAGAAATAATAATATACTAAAATAATAATATAACAATAGTAATATAATAATAGTAAAAATTTATTTTATAACAAAGCAAACAAGAGAGCATTTTAGTTTATAGTTTAAGCAGAAAAATATAGTAAATAATGAAAAGATAATAAAAGAATTTTACAAACTACTCATAAAAGTTAAAAAAGAGTAATATAAGGAACTAAAGACAGAAGTAACAATTAATAAATAGCTAGAAGCAGTAGAAGAGACAAAGAATAAAACCACTTCTGAACTTTCTAATATTGCACAAATCAAATACATGAATAATGATAAAATAATAAAATATATCTATATAGTCTTATTAGTTATCTAATATGCATATTAAGTAATATATTAGTAAACTAACAGTTATCTATATTATAGAAAGATTAAATATAGATATTAGCTAAATAATAATATATCTTTAGTTTCTTATTATTCTTCTGTTATATATAAAGAAATAAGATAAAAAGAATAATAATAGTAAACTAATAGATATTAGTATCAAAGCAAGATATAAGTATACAAAAGGTATAAGAAATATATACTTTTTTTTCTTTTATTATTCTGATTTTGTCTTGTATGTTAGTAGCATTACAGTAAGATATAGGTATATATAAAAGTATACACATATTGATATACAATTTACTGATATTCATCTAACAACTTTATAGTATAAAGCAAAATAAAAGTATATAAAGATTTATATTAATATATATATTTTTTTTATTATTTGAATATTTATTTAAAGTTATTAAGATATATATAAAAGCATATAGTGATATATTTTCTTCTTTTATTATCTTTATATTTATTTTACAAGTTCTTTAATATAACAGCAAAACAAAGGTATATGAAGGCATATATCAATATATATATTATTCTTCTTTTTTTTTGATAATTATTTACTTTCATCTTTTTTTTTTAAACTCTAATAGTCTCTATGAAAGTATTTTGAGACTTGCAGTATTTTTGCAATTTCATTATCAATAGGATCTGATTTATCTATATCTATATATAGAAGACAGTGTTAATATAATTTAAATACAATAAGGGTGTGGCGACCTAGTAAAGTGGTTAGATTGTCAACCCCCAAGTGGTAGGTCCAGAGTTTAAATCCCAGTGTTGACAGAAAATTTGAAAATCCTCCCTGTGTTATGGTTAACTGTCTTTTGCAATTGGTTGAAATAAGACACCTGTAATCTATATCACACCAGCATGACTAGCAGGTCACATGGCATTTGTATAACAGTCACATGACATTGTCTTTTGGAACAAGGTCTGTGGTTACACAAAGAAATGCAAACTGTTACCGGGCAGTGCAAACCTACAATAAGTTCTGTGACTATATAAATCATAGGAACCAATAAAAGAAAGATGGAAGCCCACTTGAAAGACCTGAGTAGAAAGGTAACCCAAGCTTTCGATGGTGTTACTGTAAAGACTAGACTTATGAAATAGAGCTAGAACTTGTGAAACTGGGCAAATGTGCTAGTCTTTAAGGAGAGACTGGATAAACAAACCAGGCTGCTAGAATTTCCAGGTTCTAAAGAAAAAGGGTACATGGTAGCAAACATATAAACCAGAAGTGTATGGTTTCGATCTACCTTTCTAGGCTATCTGGAATGGCAGCTTGGTGAAACTTGAATTGAATACCAAAGTAGTAAGGATATGTTGTAAAGTAAGTATCAGGGTTGGAATAAACTCTACAAGGGCATAGCGGTTTAATGATATGCCTTGACTGCCAGTGTTGATCTTAGTTATAATGATATCAGATCAGCTGTAAGAATAGGATACAGAAGATTCTGAAAGATTTAGTACAAGTTCAAAGATTTCAAAGAACTGCTTTAAAGACTTAGTGGCCATGACATATTTTCATCAGCATTGGCCAGAGTTGTTGGTAGGCAGAGATAGGTGTGTGAATATGGAAATAGAGTGGTTAAATAGGAAACATACAAGTAGGTTCCAGGTATGGCAACTAGTGTAGAACCTTCAGGCAGACTACTTAAATTAGACAATGACTAAAGTTGTATGAGTGGCTAGTTGTACACTCTTTTCATAGTTGCCTCTATGGTTGTAAAGCAATCATTAGCCAAGTATACTATTAATAAAATCCTAGGTCACAAGTACTTACCTTAATATTTAAAAAAAAAATAATTTAAATACAATTTAAATTAATGCATTTATTTAATTTATCTAAAACTATATTTGATACTTGATGCCTAATAATAGCTTTAGTTTCAGTATTCTCTTCAGATATATATGCAAAGCTTTTATAGACTATTATGTCTTTTAATTCTAAGCTTTAAAAAATATATATATCATTTTTAAAATTAGAATTACAGATTGAATCAATAAATAAGAGTAAATAGTAGGAGAAAAAATATATTTATATTAGTTTATTATATATTTAATGAAGATCAATATCAGTAATTATTTTTTTTTTTATATTAAACTAGCTTCTTTTGGAACTGGGTTTTTTATTCAGTATAGTCAGGATATAGGGACTCACAGCTAAGGCCTCAAAGGAGTCACCTTACATTAGAGAGTACAACTAGTCACACATACACTTTTGGTGTCTAATTAAGTAGTCCACTGATGGTTCTACACTAACTGCCATATCTGCAACCCAACTAGAGGTGTTGCCTATTTAAACCTTCTGTACTGCAACCCTTACTGTATTACTAGATCATCTTCGCTACATAAGTCAGTTGAGAAGGTCTAGATGCTTACTTGTATCCTTAAGACCCTGTACCTTATTTCATATAGTGTATCCTCAGAAGCATCGTTACTAGAGCCTTCTATGTCCTATACACAGCTAACCTAGTTTTATGTAACATGCTATAGTTACCTAACACTTGCAGTCGGAGCTAACCTTAAACTGCTATATTATACTATTTCTATTCTTGTAAAATTCATCCAAACCCTGGTACTTATCTTTCTAACATCTTCTCCATCATTCCTTACTAGCCGCAACTCAGAATTGTCAGTCTCATTCCAGACTACCAATCCAGATGGCCTGGTATGATAGACCTTAGTATCCTTTTCTTTTGGTGAATCTGGTGACCTAGTTGATTATATGCTTCTCTACACATTTTGATATCCAGTTTTAATCTTTGGCTCCTATGAAGGTGTTTTATGGGCTTCCATCAGTCCGACAGCACCATCAAAAGTTTGTGCTACCTCTTTACTCAAGAATTTCCAAGTGGGATTCTGTCTCCTTGGTTCCTTAGTCTTCTACGCCCAGTGGTCTTATCGTGGATTTGCACTGAAGTCTTATACAACACCAGTTATTAACATTTCTTTATATACATGTAACATTACACTTTATATAGATGCCCTAAGCTCCCAATGTCGGTAGGACCCTGACTTGGTGTACCTGGGTTACAGCCACATAAGGCCAACTGATCGACAGAAGACAGTTTCTATATCACAGATATAATTTTCAAATTTCATTGTAGATGGGATTTGAACCTTAGACCTGCCACTTGGAGGATGACAACCCAACAACTACACTAGGATTGCCATCCTCAATATCAGTAATTATTTAAATATATTCTAAGATATTACCAATATCAATAATTACAGAATATATAATAAACTGATTCTACTTATAAAATCTACCTAATTTAGAAAATAATTTAGATATTATATATAATTCTCATATTAAAAAGCTCATTTTAGTAATTTTTAATTTGATTTTTAAATAAATATATAATTTCATATATGTTCTATTCAATTTATTTAAAATTGGTTATATGTGAGTTATTTTTTTTTTTTTAACCTTAAGCAGTTACACTAGTATTTTATTAAGATTTTTGAAACTATATATATTTATAATTATATAGAATTTTCTAATATTCAAGTTTAGCATCACTCGGCCACTCTATTGGTATCTAAGTGCAACTTGCTTCACTATCTCAGTTAGAAATAGACTGCTTGTCTAACTACTTAAAGCTATACCAGAAAGGTCTTTCTCTTTCTGTGACAAGCGTATTAATTGTTTTTAACACTTCTTTCTTCAATTGATTCATTTTTTCCACTTTTATTTCTTTTTCTTCTTTCTTTGTTGCCTTATTCTTCTTTGCTCTTTTTTCTAATCTTCTTTTAGTTTGAACATCTTTTTTTATTTTGCTTGTTATATTCATTTTCTTTTCTTATTCTTATACTTTTCTATATTAGACTCTTCATACTTGGTCATAGAATGTATTCCACACTGTTTTTGTTACTATATTTATGCATTTCTGTGTTGCCTGCTCATTTAGAATCTAACTAATTCTCTTTTCAACCTCATTCATTGTTAGCTTTTTTATTAAAACCATTCTATTAATAATTTTTTCTGCTTCTGTTTTTTCAAATAATGCCTCATTTAGCACTAAAGGCAGAATTCTAACTTTTTTATTTTTTTTAAAGCTTTTTTATACTGTTGCTATTGCTATCTTTTGGATCTTCTTTTACAAGCTTCTTTGTTCGATGCAGCTTACTAAATGTGCTTGAGTTTCCTTTTCACCTTTTTGGCATACTTGGCAGTCAGTTATATATATATTTCTGGTCTTTTTCTATTTAATTCTTCTAGCATTGGCAAGCTATTCATTATGCATTTAATTGCTATTGCTCTTCTTATACTAAGTTTTCTTGTTGTGCAGTATACACCTTTTGTTCTATTTATCTCTTTCCAAAAGCTTGACCAATTATATTGAGTGTTCTCAGTTTCTGGCTCTAGTGCTCAAATTAGGTTTATTTCTCTTCAAATAGCTTCAATTCTGGCATTTGTAACTATTTTGCAAAGAAGTCTTGTTGGTATATCAACTTTTTTGTTTTTCTATTCTAGATAGTACTTTATCTTGTCATACTTAATCTTTTCTGTAAATATTGTCTTCCTATATGTTGCTCCTTTTTTTGCAAACATATCTGCTTTGTTATTTCACTTATCATTACTATGACTTTTAACCTTAACTAATTCTATTCTATTGTTCTTGCTTTTGAGTAGATCTATGATATTTATTATTCATATTGCATTTTTCTTTTTTAAGGCTTTGTTATCTTCTATTTCTTGGATTGCTCTGTTAATATGTCTTAATACTATGAGGCTGTTTGTATGCACTTCTATATACCTCTCCTCTAATATAATTAAAATTTCTAACCATATTGCTACTAATTCTGCTTTTGTTGCTAAGGGCCAACCTTTAAGTTTTAGTGATATTTCTTCTTCTGGCCAGTTTTTTCTGTTACTAATTTGTATCCAGCCAATGCCCATCCTTTCTATATTATTTTTTTTTTTCTCTTTATATAATACTCTATTTGTATAAAGAGTATATTTGTCTTTGTTTCTCTTTTTGTTTCTTGTTAGGACTTCTATTATATAATTTGTAATTTACTATCGAATTTTTATTTTTTGATTAATTCTGTCTCTAATTCTTCTACTTGTTTTAGCTCAATCAAACTTCTTTTTTCTTTTCTCTATTCTTTCATTATTCTATTTTCTAGCAATTGTTTTAGTGTTGCATTAATCTTATTACTGTTTTTCTTTACTAATGTTTTTGGAACTGCCTTTATATTATTGTTCTATCTTATCCACTTTTTACAATTATCTGTCATTTGTTCTGCTTTATTTTCACATTTTATGCATTTACTTATTTTAGTATATATCTTGACTTCTATCTTCTGTAATAACCAATACTTGGCTAAGATCTTTTTCTCTTTCTTTTTTGATATCTTACTAAGTTGCTAATTGTGTTTTGGTTCATGTACAATCCACCCTTTCTTTCTTTTGTCTTCAGATATTTTTGATCAGTTAATCATTAGCACCTGTGTGTTGTAGTCTTTGATCTTGTATTGGTCATGTATTTCTTTACTTGTTTGTGTTATTAACATTTTTTCTTCTATTTCACTGAATTATTTGGCTTTCTTTTCTTTACATAACAGCTTTAAAAGACTTTTAAGCTGTTTTCATGTAATTAATTTTTTTCTTTTTATATCTAACAGTTGATTTAAATATATTAAACCTAATTCATTTATTGCACTACTACTTGCTGCTTATGATTTAGCTCTAATTAAATCTCTTATATTCATTTTGTACCCATGTACTTTCTACAGATGATTTTCTGCTCTGATATTTATTCTCATCTCTTTTGTTTTAACTATTGTTTGACAAGCTAGGTTGTACTTTTAATATTTTATTTCTTCTAATCTTCCTTTAGAGTCTCAAATATCTTTTACTAAGCCTGCTTTCTGATATTCTTGAGCTATTCTAAGCTTTGTTAGATTACCTAAGGTGTCTTTTCTATTAAGTTTTGCCAATAAACTGCTTATTTGTTGTGTTGCTATCTCTTGACTTAGTGATTTACAATTTCCCAAATTCTTTTGCTTAATTATGCAATTATTTGTTATTCTTATCATATTGCACCTATGTTTTGCCAAAAATATTATCAGCTAATGAATCTTGTTGATAATTTTTTGACATTTTTGTTAATTGCAAAATGGTATTCTAATTTTGGAATTATTACTGTATTGTTTAAATAAGTGATTTGGCTCATTGTCATTTTTATATCTGAGATCTTTAACTATTTGGCTAACTATTCCTTTTGCTTTTTTGCAAACTAGTGACTCTTTTATTCTGCTATTTAGCCAGATTCCTAATGATCTTATAATTTTGTTTTTTGGTTCTTCTATTATTCTACTTTGTTCAAATATAATTTCTTTATCCTCCTTTCTTAGTCTAGAATTCATTACTATGAGCTTGAACTTTGCTTCATTTATTTCAATATCATTTGCTTTAAAGAACTTCTCTGCAATTTCAAGAACTCTAAGCAATTGGCCTTTGCTGTTTGTGATCTATGTAGTGTTATCTGCATAAGCAATTGCTACTTATTTATGCTTTATGATACAATTAATGTTTGTATTTTTTAGTGTTTCTTGCTCTACTATATAGTCTAGTGATTTGTCTTCATAAATTCTTTCCAACAGTAGATTATAAAAAAGCCATCAGATTAGTGAAGAAATTACCTCTCCTTGATCTATACCATCTCCTGCTGTTATCTCTTCTGTTAGGCCATAAGCTGTAATCACTTTAAGTTGATGTTTGCAAAAAAGGTTCATAATGTATTTTATTGTTCTTTGTAGTATTTTGATTCTTCTAATTGCCCACTCCAAGCTTTTTAATAAAACTGAGTTAAATGCCTTCTTCATGTCTTGTAAAAGTATTTATGTTTTTTTATTTTTCTCTTGTGCTTTTTTTATTATCATATTTAGCATATGTATTAATTGCTCTGTTGAGTTGCCAGGCAAGCCTGCATAATTTGATTCTTTAAGTATTTTTTTTTTTATAAATATCTTGGCTAGCCTTCTTGTTACTACCTTTGTAACTAACTTTCTAAAGATTTCAATTAATGTTATTAGTCTAATATTGTTTAGATTATATTTCCAGTCTACATCTTTTGGAATTAAATAAACTTGCATTATTTTCCACTTTTTAGGCATTTCTTCTGTTTTTAAAACCAGATTTGTAAAGTTTCTAAAGATCTTTTGTGATTTCTTTTCTGCTTATTTTATTAGAGTATAGCTTATGTTTGAGATTCCTAGAACTGTATTGGCTTTGAGTTCTCTTAATGTGTTTTCTCATTTCTCTTCTTCTATCTTTTCTTCTAGCTTTTTATACCAGGACTTCTTAATCTACTTTTTTGGATTGTATACTTCTATGCATTCCTTGGGCATCTTTTCTAGTTTGGTGCTTCACTTTCTGAATTGATTTTTAATATGTTTTTTTAGGCCATCTAAAATAGTCTTAGGTTCTGTCATTAGACTGGTTTCCTCTTTGCTTTGGATTATAAATCTGTCCAAAACTATTTTTTGTATAGTTTGTTCAAAAGGCTGGCAATTATTCATCCTTGATCAGTCTTTATCATTTTACATCTTTTATTTATACTTTTTTCTATCTGTTTTCTTTGTGATTGTTTTCATTCTTCTCTTCTTCTGTCTTTCAGAATTCTTTGCCAGCCTTTTATATTATCTATTCATGCTTTTGACTACTGCTTGTATAGCTTTGGTGGCACTACTCCTATTTTTTTACTAATGTCTATAAGTTTCTTGTTTATCTCTTTTTTCTCTTCTTTCTCTATCTCTTGATTCCTTTTTATTTTTGCTTTTTTGATTATTTGTTATAGTTCAATTATGTGTCTATGCTGCTGTGGCTTCTTTCAATAATGTTTTCTGTTTGCTTTTGTGTTGAATATCTTCTTTTTTGGAATCTTTTTGTTTGCTACTTCTATTATAGCTTCTTTTATTACATTTCATATATGATCTAGTATATCTATACAATACCTACTGCTTCTTTTATCTTTATTTAATTGCTTTAACACTTTTTTTTACTCTAATTGTGCTTGGAGCTCTTTAGCAAATTCTTTCTAGTCTTCTTGCTTTGCTTCTTTATACAAATACATTGTTCTCATTTGGTCTTTACATTTGGTTTTTGCATAGCTCTGATTCACAATTATATGTCTAACCATATAACTGTTGTTAATATCTTGTGGTTGCTGCTTGTTATACTTTCTGCTTCTTCTATATTGGCTTTTTGAAGACCAGCTGCAATTGTTTCAGACAACCAGATATAGTCAATTTTTGTTGCTACTTCTTGACTTGACTATGTATATGCCCTTTCTGTTAGATGCAACTTTCTGAAAGAATCTGTAAATCTTGCTTCTTAAGCCAATTAAAAATTAGCAGTTTTTTATAATCTGTTGTCTGTAAGTGCAGTTTGTCTAGTATATTGTTTACTGTATGATTGAAATCTTCAAATATAACTATTTCTGTATATCTTTCCTTTTTTGTCACTATTTCTACAATTTTTTGCTATACTTTCTTGCCAATAGCTTTGTCATTTGGTGCAATATATACCCTTATTACTATCAATACTAGTTGTTTGAAATATAGCTTTACTTTTATCATATATTTGCTATGTCTTTTGACTGCTCCAATATGTTTTTTCTAGGTTTCATCTATTAGGATCCCAATACCTGATTCTTTTTTCTTGTTTAATACTGCACTCACCTAGTAACCTTTAAATTTTGTATTAAGATTATGCAATAAGATTTTCTTTTCTTTTTCTATAATGTTTGTTTCTGTTATTTTTAGAAATGTTATCTCTTCTTCTTCTGTCCAGCCTAGCAGGTTTTCTAGTTTTTAACCTATGGTCTTGAGTCTATTAATGTTGTGATATGCAATTTTTATTTATTTCCTTTTTTTTTTCATTTTTTTTTAACTGCTTGTATCTTGTTTCTGTATTTTTTACTTTTTTTTTACTTTTTTTCTCTTTTCTTCATTTGGATTAGGAGATTTTTTTTATTTCTTTCCTCAAAAATTCTTCTCTCGCTATGCAAAAAATCTCTAATCTCTTTATCTATATTTATAAGCTCAACTTGGATGCACTTAGGAGTGATTGGCCAGGCCTTCTTTTATACCTAGCCAAGTATTCTCTAGCTGATTTAGTCTGTTTAAAATTTGGCCTAATACTTCTTCTATCTGCCTTGTTTCTGCATATACTTGTGTTTTTAGTCTTATCTTTTTTTTAATTATGTTTCCATTATTTTTTTCTGCATTTGTGTTTTTGACTCCTAACTATTCTTCTATATTCTGCAACTAGAAATCACTTTCTATTTTAATGTGTCTTTTATCTAGAATCTGACTATTTTTATCTTAGCTTTTTCCATCTGTAGCATTTTTATCTTCTAACCACTCTTCTGCATCTTGTATTTAAGGATCACTTCTTCTTTCTGCATGTCTTCTATTCAGACTTTGGTTCAATCTTTTCCAGCTTTTTTCTCTTCTTCTACTGACACTTTTTTCTTTCTTTATTTCTTTATTTCTTTTGTTAATTGGTTTTGATTAAGCTGTCTTCATTTTCTTTTCTGTTGTAAATGTAATTATTGCTGTTCTTCTTTGATTCTCATTTCTGTTTGGTGGAATATATACTGATTTTGCATCTTTGCTTTTCAAACAGCATAATAGCAAAACTTCTAAAGCATTGCTTGGCAGCTCTGTTATTTTTACTATATACTAACTTTGCTTTTGTCTTGCTTTATAATTTTCTTCACCTTCTATTACTTTTACCAGTTTGTTACTGTTAACTAGTATGAACTATAGTATATCTCCTTCTTCTGATTCTTCTACTTAAATTACTGCAAGAGACTTGTATTTGGATCTCTTGATTTTTACTATATATGCTTTTTTAAATCTTCTGCAGATTACTTCTTAACAACAACCTTCTTACAGAACAAAGGAAATTCTCAATGCAATTAAACATCACTTCATTAAGTATTTTAAAACCATCCTCTTGAAACTATTCCATCATCATCTGAATACTTTTCACTATATAAACTACATTCTGAATTTAAAATTCACTATCAAAACCTCACTCATGATATATTAGAACAAGAATAGCAAAACCTAATCCCTAACCTACCTAATCAAAAAGCAGCAAAATCTCTTAAAACCTGCTATGAACGTATAAAATTCTCTAGCCCCAAAGCACAAAACATCTTTCGACTCTTCTTAAACAAATGTTTTCAATTGCAGAAAATTTCCTTAGACTGGAAATCTTCTAACATCTTTTTAATTTCTAAAAAATCAAACTGAGACTATACACTAAATCAAGTTCGACCTATCTCAATAATAGAACCTTTCAAAAAAGTTTTTACTAAAATATTCACAAACCGACTAGATAATATTATTTCAAGTTATAATTTCTTATCAAATTTAAACTTTGCAGCTATCAAAAACTCCTCAACTCATCTTTCTATACAAATCTTATATAATACAATTAAACATTACAAAGTTAATAATAAAGAAGCCTGGATTCTCTTTCAAGATATGTTTAAAATTTTTGATAAAATTAACATATTAAGGCTTTAGAACACATGCAAAAGAATAGGAATTCTCTTAACAGGAATCAACCTTATTACTGAACTATACTCTCATTGCTTCACCAGAGTTATTACTGCTTATGGTCTTACCTCTTCAATACCAATCAACTCTGGTATTAAACAAGATGAAACATATTCACCATTATTATGGAAAATTTATTATGACCCTATACTCTCCTTTATTCACAAAAAATACAAAAACC
>CAJVQA010003020.1:0-20476 GCA_910591915.1 Cetraspora pellucida
AACAGAAGCTATACTTCCCTCTTGGACACCGCATATACCCGTAAGGGATTCCCTGTGCCGTGTCGTCGTTATAGTGTAAAAATTAAGAAGGCTTTCACCTATAACAATAGAATTCGTTTAGTTTAGTCTTAAGGCAGATACAACCAGAACAATTAGGCCTACTAGTATATACTTTGGTCTTTTTTTTAAGCCAAACCAAAGAGTTTTGTATAGCTACTACTATATCCTAAAAAGACCCAAAGTGGGTCAACAAATCTTGGCAAGTAGTGTCAAGATTATCGAAGATAGAGAAGAAGGCAGCTAAGAACTGGATTACATTAAAACTGCTATTTTTCTAAAAATTATATATATAAAAAAAAAAATTTTGATTAATATTTTTCAAAAAAAATTAATTAATAACAAAAAAATTGAAGATTTTTTGTCATAATAGAGGAAATAAGAGGGAAGTGCATATGAAAAAAATAGAAAGAGCTAGTTGTGCACTATTAAATATTGAACTATAATTCTTTCTTGCTTTAATCTGAGCATCCAAGAAGTCAAACTAGCAAAAAAAAAACTTCAAGTGATTCAGTGAAAAAGCTAGAGTTCCTTTATGAACTAGTATGATAATTATAGATGTAGAAAAATAGAAAAAAAATTAAAAGAATAATAACCTTTTTTTTTGCAACTATATAGATGTTAATAAAAACTAAATGAATAATTAGTTAGTTTTATAGCAAAAAAATGATTATGAAAAATTTTAATAATTGATAATTAATATTCTAAAAACAAGCTACTATAATCTAATCAGTTTGATCATTTGTTATACTAAGTTTGTTAAACTATTTGGAAGGTTTTAGATTAAAAATTCAAGTTTATTGTTATTGAACTTAAAATGATAAACTATTATAATTATTGATTATTAACAACAAACTACCAAATATGAAAATTTAGTATGATGATTTTATCGATAAAACAAAATTAAAGTTTGAAGACTTAGTTATAATTAGATTAGCTGATAGAAACTTCTGGAATAATAACAATAAAATCTAAAAATAGATTATTATAATGGCTTATCATAATTATATATTCAGAAGAACTTGCATTTTAAAAGAGAAATATGTAATAGAATTTATTTTTTTCTATATTAGTATATATTTATTTTTAGCTCTATATTATATTTTATATTTTTCTTAATATTTTTACATAGTTTATAGATTATTTTATTAGTTTTAATTACCTATTTAATAGGTTAATATTTATTTTATTAGTAAATTTCTTATAATATTTTATTATAGCCAATAGTTGTTGAAATATCTAAAAATACAGTTGTTTAATATTACAAGGGCCCTGACCAAAAGCCCCAGATCATGCCTCTGATGCCCCAGAACACTCTAAAATGATGAAACAATTAATTTAATTATAGTTAATTAATATTTATTAATTATAATACAATATTTATTATAGTGCTATTATATAGTTTCTATGTACTACTATAGTTATTTTTAGTTGTACTTAGGACAACACCTATAAGAAGGCTTCTGAATGCTAAATAACTATAAAAAGTTTTGTAGATGAACATATAGGTTATACAATGATATTTGTTTTATTTTTAGTTAATATATAAGTTATTACACAATAGAATGCTAAGCATTAGTAAAAATAGAAAAATACAAGATTGGTTTATTATTTGTATACAAGCATTATTAATGAAATACACATAAAATTTTTTAATTTCTGCTACATTTTGAATATATATATAGTCCAAAATAATGCTACAATATATGGTAGCTCTAAAACCAATTAATGATTAGATTAAAAGCTATAAAAAGAATAGTTTTTTGTCCTTCTAAAAGAATAGTTCTTAAAAGTTCTAAAATAGCTCTTAAATAATTTTCTTTTAAAGTTCTTTATCTATATAAAAGTGCTTTTATATCTTAAATTATTCTTTAATAAAATATAATTTAACCTATTTTATCTTATTATTATTAATAAAATCTATTCTTTATTTTATTCTTTATCTTATTTTTCTTTATAATTTATCTTTATTTAGTTTATTTTTCTTATAATAATATAAAGTAAAAAGCTGGTTTTCTTAATTAGTTATTTGGCAAATACTAGCTTTATATTATTTATTTTATTGTTTTTTTTCTTGTAATAATATAAAGTAAATAGCTAGTTTTCTTAATTAGTTATTTAGCAAATACTAGCTTTATATTATTGAAATTTAAAGGTTACATATAACTGTAAACAGTCTAATTATTAAGGCTTTTCTTTCTCTAGTTATATTCTACAGATATTTTTAAGTTTTAAAGTCTAATAATCCTTGTACAGGATAAATATTTTGTTATACCTAATTTGCACAGACTGAACAGTAGAATTAGTTTAAAAGCTAATTCTATTGTTGTATTTTATAGTGCCTAGAAGGCTATTGAATTTAAATTCTACTTTTATATATTTATTTCTTATTTTTGATTATTTTTATTTATTTTATTTTCCTTTAAATAAAAGATCTTCTACTTGGCATTCATGCATTTAAAATTACTACAACTTGCTAGTTTTTAGTAAATTTTATTACAGTACTATTATTTTTATATAAGGTTAAGATAATTGGTCAAAATCTTTATAAACTAATAATATTGGTCTTTAGTTATTTATATCTTTAAGATTTTTTACTTTTCTAAATATTAACATAATTAAACTTTTATATCAAAAAGTTAGTATAACTTTTGAACTGAAAGTTTAATTAAAAACATTATATAGAACTAATAATATTATTTTTTTAATAAGGTTATAAAACTTATATATTAGTTCATTTATATTAGAAGCCTTAATGTTTAAAAGATTTTTAATAATATTACTAATCTTTTTTTAAATAATTTTTTGTATAAGAATTAAGTTATATATAGAAGAAACTTGTAACAAGTTTTCAGTAATTTTTTCTGCTAAGATAATATCTATATCTTCTTTTTTATAGATTTTTGTATATTTATCTCTTATATAGCAAAGTGTATTTTTTCTTAATTGGTACAAGGTTTTAGGATCTTTAGTGTTTTTTGATACTAAGCATGCTTTTTTTGTTTTATATTTACAAAGAAGTATTTTATAAATTTTTTATTTTGTTTAATCTATTAAGCTTTAGAGTAAGTTTGCTATTTTTTAGCAAACTGTGATAAATTTTCTTAAAGGTTTAAGATTAGTATATTAATTTGTTCATATAAAAAATTGTTTTTAGAATTATATGCTAGTTTGTTTTTTAATTGAATAATGTTTTTGTTTAGTTATATAATTTTAATTTCTAATGCTTTTAGTTTTCTAAAGACTAATAATAGATTATATATATACTTTGTGAAAGTTCCAATCTTCTATATTTTATAAATTTGAAATTTCATCTAATTTTTTTTTTAGTTTTTTGTTCTTAAAGCAATTTTTATTAAATCTCCAAAAAGCAGTTTTTTTTTTTAAAAAATTAAAATTCAAAGTACACTTGACTAATAAATAGTTTGAGTTTTCAAATTTTGTATTAACTTCTAAAATTAATAAGCATTGTTTTTATTAATAAAAATGTAGTTCAGATGTGTAGCTATTGTACAATTACCTTAGTTTTTTTAAAAAAATATATAAAATAGCTTTGTTTTTGCAAAGTTGAAAGAATTTAGAAGTTGTACTTTTGTAATATTATATTGTAAAACTGTCTTACTAATTTTATTTCTTTCTGAATATAGGTTAGTATTAAAATTATTTTCAATAATATAAATAATATTTTTTTTGAATTGAGAAAATCACTTTTCAAAAAAGAGTTTTCTGTTTTCTGAACTAAATAAGACATATATATATTAAAAACTTAAAATGTAAGTTTTTGTACTTGAAGTTAATAATAATTTCTTTGTTATTTAGATTTAATTTTATGTTTTTAAAAGTTATATCTTTGTTGCTTGCAAGTATAGCTGTTTTGTTTATTTAGATAGAGTTAAACATTCATTAGTTTTTGAAAAAGTTTTGTGTATTTTTATTATTTAAATTTGTTTCTTATAGCATAATTAGATATAGTTTATACAATTTTAAGAGAATTAAGGTGTTTTATTGTTTTTGCTAATTGTTTAACTCTTTTATATTAAGGATTGCCATCTTGAATTTGATATAATTAGTTATAAAAATTGAGTAGTAATACAGATTTAGATTTGAAAGTTTTGTATATTGTTATAAGAATTTCTATATAGAGCTTTTTTAATTAGCTTAGCCTTTTGTTTTATAAAAGTTTTCTTATTTTTTTTTCTTTTATATGAGACAACTGTAAATTTTTCTTCAGCATTGTTAATACAAGATTGCAAATTAATATTATTTGCAATTAGTACCAAAAGAGAGTTCAAAGCTTAAGATTTTTCTGTTTTTGTAACAGTAATTTTAAAAGCATTGTCAATAGAAAAGTTTTTTTTTATATATATTAAACTAGTCTTTTTTGAGGCTGAAGCTTTTTATTCAGTAATTAGAATATAAGAACTTATAGCCAAGATCTCAAAAAAGCCATCTTTATATTAGAAAGTACAACTACTAATTTAAGTAGTTTGCTAATAGTTCTATACTAGCTACCATATTTGCAATTCAACTAGAAGCATTGCCTATTTAAACTTTCTGTATTGCAATCCTTACTATGTTACTAGATCATCTCTAATATATATAGTAGTCAAGAAGATCTAGATGCTTATTTATACTTTTAGGATCCTATATCTTATTTTATACCTATATTCTTAGAAGCATTATTATTAAAACTTTCTGTATTTCATATATAGCTAATCTAGTTATATATAATATATTATAGTTATCTAACACTTGCAGTCAGGGCTAACTTTAAACTGCTATGTTATACTATTTTTACTCTTGTAAAGTTCACCTAAACCCCAGTACCTATCTTTTTAATATTTTCTCTATTATCTTTTATTAACTACAACTTAAAATCAACAGACTTTCTAACTTCCAATCTAGATGGCCTGATATGTTATATCTTAGTATTCTTTTTCTTTGGCAATTTTGGTAGCCTGGTTGGTTATATGCTTCTCTATACATTTTTGTCATCTAAAAGATATTTTGTAAGTTTCTATTAGTTTAATAGCATTGTTGAATGTTTGTAATACTTCTTTAATTAGAAATTTTCAAATAGGATTTTATCTTCTTGGTTTTTTAGTTTTTTGTGCCTAATGGTCTTATTATAAGTTTGCACTGAAGTTTTATGCAACATCAGTTATTAATATTTTTTTATATATATTTAATATTATATTTTATATAGATGTCTTAAGCTCTCAATAATGAGTAAAACCCAATTTGATGTACCTTGATTATAGCTATATAAGGCAAACTAATTAACAGAAAACAGTTTTTATAACACAAGTTAATTTTTAAATTTTATCATAAGTAAGATTTGAATCTTAAACCTGCTACTTAGAGAATAACAACCCAACTACTACACTAAGATTGCTATCTTTTAGAAAAGTTTTCATTATTAACATTACTAAGAATTTTATTATAAGAAATTTTTGGATTTTTTTCTATTAATGCAGTTTTTTTATACTTTTTTTTAACTTTTTTAAAATAGATTAAAAAAGTTTCTTCTGTTTAATTCATGTTTATTTTTAGGTTTTCTATAAGAATTTTTTGTTCTTGTGATTTGAGACTTTTTTTTTCTTTTTTAAAAAAAGTAATTTTGTTTTTTTTCTTGTTTGCAGTAAACTCTTTATATTATAATCAGAGTTTTACTACTTGTAAGTACTAAGGCATTTCTTTTTAATATATTTTTTTTTATTACAAAAATAGTAAAATTTTAGAGCTAAGCATTATTCTGTAGTGATTTTATTATTTATTAAAATATAAAATCATAATATTCTGTTTTTTAGCTTTAGATTATTAGTAATTTCAAATATAATAATCTATTGATTTGTTAAATATAATGTATTCTTAATTAAAAATAATTTAATTAAGATATTTTGTTTATGTTGTTAAAGGTTTTTCTAATTTTTGTTAAAATAAAATCTTTGTTATCCAAACAAACATTTACAATTTTGATTAAAAAAAAGATCTTTTTGCATCAAAAAAGATGTAGCTATAATATGTTCTATAAAAATTTGTCTTCTTTTAAAGACATAATGCTTTAGTCTTTTCTTGCTTGAAAATACTAATTCTAAGTAAATACATGCATCCAGTATTATATGCAAACATTGTCTTATCAAAATTATGCAGATACAGACAGTTCTAAACAGTATCCTATATTCTAGACAATGTCTCATATTTGTGATAATTGTCACATATTATATGATTTATTAAACAATCTAATTGGCTAACATAATTATTTTTATTATAATATTAATTGTTTAGGACAAAAAAATATTAGCAAACATGTTCAGAACATCTCATTTTGGACTGTCTATTGTCTGCATCTATGTCTTATACCAACATTGCATGCATCTTTATTAATAGATAGCTTAGCTGTTATTATGTTATATCTTGTAGTTTTATAAAATAAAACTATTATCTTATTTAGTAAATCTGTTAAATATTAAATATTTAAAATAAGAGCATTATTATTTCTTGATTTTATATTATTTTTTAGTAAAAAAATGAAAAAATTAACTAACTTTTTTTTTGACTTTAACAAAAGACTTGTCTAGATTCTGTTTGAAGTTTTTTAGCTTTTGTTTACTTTAGCTAAACTAGAATTAGTTAATAGTACCTCAGATAAGTTTATATATATTGTTGTTGTTGATGCTAAGTTTTTTTTATTATTTTATACTTTTCTACATATTTTGTAATTAGATATATATAATTCTTTATTTTGGTTCTTTCTTCTTTTAAAAAAACCTTCTTTATTTTCTAACCAAACTTGTTTATTTTAACTAAGTATGCTGTTTTTGTTAATATTCTGCTATATAAAAACTGTAAAAGCTGTGAAATTATTATTTGCTATCATAGTTTTTTCTTTGAAGTAAAAGTATTTTTTGTTGTATATAATAAGTTTTTTTATATTAATTAGTAAACTTAATTTTTTTTGCATTTGTAAACTTCAACATTAGAAGTTCTGCATTTTTTAGAAGCAAGAAAAAGCACTTCTATTTTGGTACTATTTTTGAAAATAAAAGAACTTTTAGATAAGTTAATTTTGTTTTTTCTAAATACTTTTTATTCTAATTACAAATAGTCAGAAAAAAAGATTATTAATTTTTTTTTAGCAAATTTTGTAAAAAATATATATAGAAAAATCTTAATAAAAATGATTAACAAGGTTATAAAAAGTAAAAATATATATATAGAATATATAATTATCAATTTAGCTTGAATAATAAATGCTTTTAAAAAATTTACAAAATAAATAAAAAAAAATTAACAAAAATTATATAAGAAATTTTAATAAATAAAAAATTTAAATATAGGTTTGGAAGTATAGTTAAACCTCTCTATAATCATACCTTTAGTTTAAAGAATTTGGTACTTATAGAGAGTTTGTGCTTATATAAAGGTTAAATTTTATAAGTGTTATATAAGTTGGTTTTAAAAATTTATATAATTATAAGCAAATGTAACTATAAAGAAGATAATTATAAAAAGGTTTAATTGTATTAAATAACTAATACTAAAAAAAAAAAAAAAAATTATAAAACCTTATTTAAATACTTAATTAAGTAAAAAATTCTTAATAATCTAAACTAATACAATATAAAATAATATTTTTAAAAATATATAAAAAAATATTATATAATAGTAATTATTTGAAAAAAAATTCATTTAAAGAAACAGAAAAAAAAATTTATAACAAAAAAGTACTATAAAGAAACTAATTATAATAAAAGTAGAAAAAAACTTAAACAGCTATTAAACAAGCAAACAATATAAAGATATAAACATAGTAACAAAAACAGTATAAAACACTTTTTATAATTAGATATTAAGAGTTTAATATAAAAAAATACAATATATAAGGGGTGTGGTAACCTAGTGAAGTAGTTAGATTGTCAACCCCCAAGTGGTAGGTTGGGTGTTCAAATTCTATCAACAGTAAAAATTTGAATAATTACCTATATAATATTTATATTATGGCAACTGTTAATAATGATTAGGTTAGGATACCTATAATTGTGATTACACCAGCATGACTGGCAGGTCATAGGGCATGTGTAAGTATGGCATTATACAAAGGAATGCAAACTAACAAATCAAATAGTGCAAACACTAGATAAGTTCTTGTAGCTATATAAATTTGTTGAAATTAAGTAATAAGAAGTTTATTTGAAAAGACCTAAGTAGAGAGATAGCTGGATCTTTGACATCACTACTGTAAAGGCTAGCTTAAAAAAATAGATATCAAGGTTGTAATACTCAGTTGTAGTAGCTAAATAGGCAAGAACCTCTAAGTTAAAAGTCTTAAGAGTACTACCAACCAGGCTGCCAAAACAAACTAGAGAAAAAAAATATCAAGCTAATCTAATATACTGATGAACTGATCATAGTTTTATACAGACTATCTGAATTAGAAGTTTGGTAAAAAGACAGATAAAAAGGCAGATATATACTAAAGTACTGAGGTTATGCTATGAAGTAGATATTGAAGTCTAAATAAACTTTACAAAGGCATAGTGATTTAATGATTAAGCCCTGATCACAAGTGTTAGTTTTGTTATAGTGATATTTAGATCAGCTATAAAAATAGATACAGAAAGCTCTAGGAGTTTACCTTAAGGATAAATTAGTCCTAAGGTTAAGATGATGATCTAGACATCTAGATATGATACAGTAAGTTAATACAAGTTACAGGTTCAGAGAGTTTAAAGTAGAACATTCAAACAGGAGTATTAGATATAGTAATTAGTAGAGAACTTTTGAGCAGACTCCTTAAATAGGTAATATAGAAAAGTTACACATGTAACCAATTGTATGCTCTTCTGTAATAGTTCATTGAATCACAATACTGATAAGTGATTAATAAAAGTCAAAAGACCAAGGAGGTCATCTTAAAAAAAAATAAAAATAAAAATAAAATATATATTAAATTTCAGTATTGTTAAAAATTGAAATTCTTTTTGTATTACAGTTAACTGTTTTCAATTATAAATTAAAATTAGATATCTGTTATTTATTTTATATCAGTATAACTAAAAGATTATATAGTATTTGTACAATATACTGTTATACAAAAAAACAAAAACTAGTATAAACTTATAATAAGTTTTTATGACTGTATAAATCTTAGAAACTAAGAAGATAGAAGCCTATTTAAAAAGTCTGAATAAAGAAATAGTTCAAAATTTTAACAGTGCTACTATAAAGACTAAATATAGAAAACAGAAGCTATTATAACTAGCCAAACTGCGAAAATTTTTTAGAAGAAAAGATTATATAGTAAAAACTATATAAACTAAAGATATAGTTGTACTTATTTTTCTAGTTTATCTGGACTAAAAGCTTAGTAAAACTTGAATTAAATATTAAAGTAATATGAAGTAAGTATCAAAATTAGAATAAACTTTACAAAGACATAGCAATTTAATATAAGTTTTAACTGCAAGTATTGGTTTTGGCTATAATATTATTAGATTAGCTATAAAAATAATAATAAAAAATTCTAAAAGGTTTAGTACAAGATTAAAGATATTCTATATAAGTAAACTATCTTAAAGACTTAGTGATTTTTACTAGTATTAACTGAGGTTGTTGATAAGTGTAGATAAGTAAATAAATACAAAAAATAAAATGTTTAAATAAAAAACTTACAAGCAGATTCTAGGCAATTAGTATAGAACTTTTAAGTAAACTACTTAAATTAGATAATGATTAAAGTTGTACAGATGCCTAGTTGTATACTTTCTTTATAATTGTTTTTTTAGTTGTTATGCAACTATTAGCTAAATATATTATTAATAAAATTTTAAGTTGCAAATACTGACTTTAATATTAAAAAAAAATTTAATATATAATAGAAAATAAAAACTAATATAATAAGCAAAATAAGAAAAATTAGTAAAAAAAAAAGATAAAACAATAAAAAGAAAAATAAAATAAAAATAAAATAAAATAAATAAACCAAATAAAGAAAGAAGCTTAGAAAACAATTAATATGCTTATTATAAAATAAAAAAAGTAAACCAAATAAAGTAAAAAATTTAGAAAATAATTGATATACTTATTATAAAAGAAAAAATCTCTTTAGATATAAATTTAAGTAGTTAAACAAACAGTTTATCTTTGACTAAAATAATGTAACAAGTTGCACTTAGATATTATTAAATAATTTTATATAATTAAATATATATTTAGTTTTAAAAATTTTAATAAAATACTAATATAATTACTTAAAATTAAAAAAAAATAATAAGAATCCTAATGTAGCAGTTAGGTTATTATTCTTCAATCAATAGGTTCAATATTCAAATTTTACTAATAATAAAATTTTAAAAAATAATCCTATTTTGATAAACTTATCTGTAATTAAAGGTTTATAAATTTTATAATTCTAGTTATATTAAAACTAACTTTGAAACTGTGCAATATTATATAAATAAATTTGAAAAGTATATATTTGAATAAGAAATTTGTTTAAAAATTCTAAATTAAAAGATAATATAATTTTTAATAATATCACTTGTAAAAATTTTGATTAAAAAATTCTAAAACAGATAATTTATAAACAAAAATCTTTAGATAAGAGGTTTACTAATCTGACTACTAATTGATTTAGATATAAAATTATATAATATAAAACTAACTGAATTAATAATATAAAAAAACTTATAAAGATAAACAAGATATTAGTAAAATTATAAAAAAAAATTAAAATTATATAAATTTTATAAGAATTAAAAACTAGATTAGTTATAAATTAGAGTGTAGCAACTTAGTGAAATAGATAAGTTGTTAATCTTCTAAGTAGTATATAGTAAGTTCAAAACTCACTAACAGTAAAAATTTAGATAATTACCTATATAATATATAGATGATATTATAGCAATAGCATTCTGTTAATTAGTTAGAATAAGATATCTGTAACATAATTATACTAGCATGACTGGCAGGTTATAAAGCATCTGTATAATGTTAAAATTATACAAAGAAATACAAACTAGTATTGAATAATGCAAACCTAAGATAAGTTCTTGTGATCATATAAATTTGTGAATTAGAAAGCCAAAGCATATTTGAAAAGACTTGAGTAAAGAAATAGCATAGATCTTTGACAATACTACTATAAAAGCTAAACCTAAAAAATAGATACTAATATAAAAAAATTGAGTAAACAAGAATCTCAGATAAGAGATATTATCAATCAGGCTGCTAGAAGCTTTGAACTGAAGAAAAAGAACCTTAAAGGGCAGACTCTAAAATACTAGAGACAGGTTATAGTCCTTCTAGATTATCTGAATTAAGAGTCTGAAATTAGAAACAGAAGTATATTATAAATACTAGAGATATATTATGAAGTCAGTGCTAGGGTCTAGGTGAACTTTGCAAAGATAAATTCTGTTAACAAAAAGATTAAATATAGGTAGTTAGTTAGCAAGAGGACTCCTGAAGTCTTACAGTTAAGTAACATACTCTAAAATATATAACAGCTTGACAGATATACAAAAAGAAAAGTCAAGATTAGGTTAGATGATACTTAAATATATAAAAACTTGTATGCTATTTGTTAGTATAAGTATAAAGATTAGAGTATTTAAATAAGTAATCTCCTAGCAGATTGCAGATATAGTAACTAGTATAAAACTTGATGTATAGATGAACTACTTAAAATAGACAACCAAAAGTTATATATATGATTAGTTATATACTCACTTTGTACAAGTTATATAATTATAATTAAAATACAATAAAGACAATAATTACAAATAATTACAGCCTTAGTAAAAGCAAAAAAAAAGATTATGTTTTAAAAATAAATTATATAAAATATAATAAGAATTTTAAAAATATAAATAAGTATCTAAATTTTCTTAATTAATATCAATATTAAAAATGATCTAGTAATATAGTAAAGATTGTAATATAGAAGATTTAAATAAACAATACTTATAGTTATATATATATATATTTTAAATATTAAGATAAGTACTTGCAATTTAGAATTTTATTGATAGTATATTTAGCTAATAGTTGCATTATAACCATAGAAAGCAATTATAGAAAGAGTGTACAACTAGCCAGTTATACAACTTTAGTCATTGTCTAATTTAAGTAATTTGCTCAAAGGTTTTATACTAGCTGCTATATCTGAAATCTGCTTGTAGGTTTTCTATTTAATTACTTTAGTTTTTATATCTACTATCTACCTTTGTCTACTAATGATCTTGCTAATATTAGTAAAAATATAACATTATCACTAAGTCTTTAAAGCAGTTCTTTGGAAGCTTTAATCTTGTACTAAACCTTTCAAAATCTTCTATATTTTATTTTTATAGTTAATCTAATATTACTATAGCTAAGACTAGCACTGATAATCAAGATGTATCATTAAATTGTTATGTTCTTATAGAGTTCATCCTAACCCTGATACTGACTTTACAACATATCTTTATTATTTTAATATTCAATTTAAGTTTTACCAAACTGTTATTTCAGATAATCTAGAAAAGTAAACCATAACCATACCTCTGGCTTATATATTTGTTAGCATATATCTTTTTCTCTAAAATCTAAAAATTCTAGCAGTCTGGTTGATTCATCTAGTTTCTCTTCAAAGACCAGTATATTTGTCTGGTTTTACAAGTTCTAGCTCTGTTTCATAAGTTTTGTTTTTACAGTAACATTGTTAAAAGTTCAAGTTACCTCTTTATTTAGGTTTTTCAAATAGACTTCTATCTTTCTATCTAATTCCTGTGATTTATATGACCTAAAGACTTATCTTGGGTTCATACTGCCTGGTACCAGTTTGTGTTCCTTTATACAACATTGTACCAGTGCCTAAACCTTTTAGTCAAATTGATATAATATGAGTTACAGATATCTAATTTCAATTAATTACAGAAGACAGTTAATCATAACACAAAAAGAATTGCAAATTTTTCACTATTACTGGGATTTGAACTCTAGATCTGCCACTTGAAGGTTGACAACCTATTCATTTTACTAGATTACTACATTTCACACTTATAGTTATATTGTAAACATAACAACTAGTATAAATAGACTATTTAAATTAGATATCAAAAATATATATGTAATTATGTTATACTATACTAAATAAAAAAACTAATCTTAGAAAGATTAGTTTAATAATAAAAAAAATTTTTTTAAAAAAAATTAAATAGAATTAGTTTTGCAAATAAAAAAAAAAAACTATATCAAAAAATAAAATTATTAACAAACTAACATATAAGAAAAAGAAAAATGTTTTTATAAATAAATTAAACTGAACTGTAAAAAAAAAAAAAAGAATAAAATTCAAAATTATAATTCAATTTGTGTTTTATAAAGAAGAAATTAAGATTTTTTTTTATATAACTCTATAGTATAACCCTTTAATCAGATTAAATTTCTAACTGTTGTAACAGACAACTTCTAAGTATTCATAAAAGCAACTAAGAAATGTTGAATCAGAATTTAAACCAACTTTGTACAAATATGCATACAAGAAGCTTAATAAAAGTAAAAAAACCATTTTATTTATGTCCAAACATTGTCCATAGGGTTGTTAATGAGTTGGGTTGGGTTGGGTTGATCCAATTCTTAACCCACTCCAGTAAATTAGACTTACTCCAGCATTTTGCTCCGGGTTGCTCCGGGTTGCTCCGGGCTGCTCCAAATTTAAAGATAAAAATTTAAACCCACTCCAACTTGGGTTGGGTTCTACTCCGGGTTGCTCCAGGTTGCTCCAAATTTAAAGATAAAATTTAAACCCACTCCAACTTGGGTTGGGTTCTACTCCGGAGTGCTCCGGAGCAAGCTACTCCATTAACAACCTTACTTGTCCACAACTGTTCCGTGCCAACACTGCCCTAGAGTAGAGTTTGGAACCGGTTTTATTTTTCTTATGTTAAATCCGATTCAAACCGGGTTAACATAAGAAAAATAAAACCGGTTCCAAACACTACTCATTTGTAACGTCACCAAATCGGATCAGCGATTTTTTTTCATACTTGTCATAATGAAATCGGAACGAGGGATTTCTATTTGACCCATTTATACTTGCTTTATTATAAATTTTACCCATAAAAACTAATCCTAACCCTTAAAAAATGCTAAAAAAAAAAATAAAAAAAACTAATTTACTAATTTTATAATAAGTTAGGTAATAACCAACATTTTGAGCCTTTATAAGAAAAAATGAAATAGTCTGGCATAGCATAGAATAGCCAATCAAAATCATGGATCTGCCCGCATTTAATAATATGAAATCTCGAAAATCACGGGATCTAGGATTTTTCTGTAGTCTACCTTGAAAAGAGCCAATAGTTCGAAAATGGCAACCTTACTTTTCTCAAGGACATTGCCAAGGCACCATTGTCCCTTGAGTAATCCCTTTAATTTTACACACTTGTCTATTGCTTTTAAGCGGACTTGTAAGACATCAACCTTTCATTCTTTTACTTCTCAACGTCAGCTGGTAGCCAGAGTAAAAAAATTCTCTACTGATAAAGCAAATCGATCGCTAACACCAGAAAATAAAACGCCACTTTCTTCAGAAAACGTAGCTCAATCAAATAATTCCGAAAAAATTCCTAATCCAATTCTTGATTCAGAAAACAAAAATCAATCAGAACATACTAACATACTAACGGTTATTCAAGAATCACCCAGAAATAAATCAATAACTACTTTCCCTCTAGTACTTATACTTGCAGCATCTGCACTTTTGAGCTTCTATCTTTATCAATACTTCACCTCTTCTGTATATAAATATCCTGAAGAAATTCGTAAAAATCTTCGCAAAGGCCTCTTTTATCAAAATTATCGAAATGATCCAAGCCGTGCTGTTAATTTTTATCAAACTGCTTTAACTCAGGCTTTTAATCATAAACAATTAGATAATGCTTCTCCTGAAGTTACAGGTATAATGATTCAGCTAGGTGGCCTTTATGAGGAACTTGGTAGGACGCGTGATGCTATTGATGTTTTCACGATGGCCTATGACGCAATTTCTACTCCTGACAACGTTCCGATAAAATTGGATGGTGAAAATAAAATCAGATTGATCGCGTTAGCACAAAAACTTGGTGATTTACACCAAAGTCTGAAGCAAAATGAACAAGCTGAGAAATATTATGTGTGGTCGGTAGAGCAATTACTGCAGTCACAAGCTGAAACTGCTCAATTAAGTCAACATAAGAATGACCAAAGTGGAATTTTTTCAAAGAGACACGATATAAATGCTTTCCCGTCTTGGCTGACATTAACAGATTTAGGCGCTTCACTTGAAGCTCTGGCGTCTTTATATTCTTCACAACATAAATATGCGTAAGTGACATTTATGAAGGTTACGTTAAAGAAAAAATTTCTAACGATCTTTTGTTGAAGATCTGTAGAGATTAGTGTCATGAGCAAATTTACATATAGGGTCTCTATACTAATTGTAAACAAATATGGATAAACATGTTTTTTTTATAGCTATGCACTCCCGCTTTATCTTCGTGCTTTATCTTTGATCAATCCACCTGAATCTTCTTGCCATTCAGCTGTTCTTATGAACAACATAGCGGAGGTATTCACCGGAATGGGCAACCTAGAAGAAGCACAAGGATGGGCTGAACGTGGCCTAAAACTCGTAGAAAATTTTCGTCCAAAAAAGAAAGTTATGAAAGAATGTGATGAGAGCTGTGGTGTATTACTATTTAATTTAGGAATGATTTCAGAAGTATGTTAAAATTTTTGTTATATGATTATTTTCGCGTATCTTATTCTCGTACTAATTTTGTCCACGATTTTTAGTTATCTGGTAATTTTACAAAAGCTAGCGAATATTATGAAAAGGCCCGTCTTTTTGCAAAGCGAATAAATTTTGCTGACTGTGTGACAGAAGCTGATCTTGCGATACAAAGAATTAATGAAGGTGAAGGGAAATAAAAGCCAAATCAACGAATTTATGTGGCAATGTAGATATGACAAGAATTGGTAACGTGGTAATGGTTGATGCAACATGTAAATATATGTCTATATTGGTATCCTATTAGCAATTTATCACAACGCATCAACATTAGACTATAATAATTTAAATTAAATACTCAGACAAGAGAAATGTTTTAGAATATGGAAAGATTACACAAAAAAATGGTTAATAAGTTAGTATTCTATGTTATTCCACGTTATTACATTAGGTGCTAACATAATAAATTAAATATTTTGAAAAATTAATATAGTTTGGGGTACCGTAAATCACCGTATACAAGCTTCCCTACGATAGTGGATCCACCATGTGGTAACCGTAGCAGACATAGCATCGCCCACAAAAAAATGTAGCTTACATCATAGTTAAAACTCAGAACCATTAACGAAGCACTATTTATCGTTACTGTGCTTTGAGCCTTATCTATGACGTAAGCTACATATAAAAGATACTGTAGTCATCATATGAGAAATTTATGGTGAAAGCTGCGTTTTTTTGTGGTCGATGTTATGTCTGCTGGTAACTGGGTGCATCTGTGTACATACCAATATTTAATCAACCAATCAGATTACGACAACTTGATCATCCTGAATCCGTCCACCGAAATAAGAGAAAAGTACAAACGTTAAGGGAAATTGCAGTCTAAACCCACCTTGAAGCATTAATAAAAAATGTCGGGAAGGCATTTTACATTTGGGTCACGCCAAGGAAAAACCTGACTTCGGGCTTTTAATCATATTTTGTACCGGACACAATCAATCTAAATTGTTAGGGATTGTGTCCAATACAAAATATAATTAAAAGCCCGAAGTCAGGTTTTTCCTCGGTAGCATCCATTTATCTAATATTAGTTAAGTAAACATTAAATCAAAAGTTGGTGTGTACGTAGATGCATCCGTAGTCAGAAATGGTGTTGGTCGATGATCTTAAATGATCTTTTACGATATGACCTTTTAATATGAGTGCATTCAAGGGAAAATCTGTCATCGACTTATCCATTAAAAATTTGATCAGCAACATATACGCTACGTATAATACGTGCTAATCGGACTTTTCAAAGATAACAGATAAGTCTTGAAATCCGGAATGAAATATAATTGAAAGCTGATAACAGTTTTTTCCTTAAACGCGCTCGTAAAATCATAAAAAAAAAAGTTTTATTAGTGTTTAATATGACTAAGTAGCCTAAAGTTATATACCTAAGTTATATTTAAAAAAATTATTATAACTTTGGTTATTAGTCAACATTTCTAAGTCAGTATAGTGGTTTTGCAATTTTTATAGGAGGATTTTTAATTTAGGCATTAAAATTATTAGTTAAATAGTTTTACTTAATGATTTTATTAGTGAAACTTTGCAATTTTGAACAAAGTTGGTTAATTTTGGAGTTTGCCAATTTGGATTTTTGAAATATTATAGTTTTGGTTTAAAAACCAGGTTTGATTATTAAACTATAATTTAAATTAAGATTTATAAATGGATTTGTTAAATTGATTATAATTTGATTTTTTAAATTTTTATTTTTTTGTATTTTTTTTAATGATAAATTATAAAAAAGATATTATATTAATAATAATATTACTTTATTTTGATTTATTTTATCTTTTGTTGTTATTTTTTCTATTAGATCATAGGTTATAATTATTTAGTTGTTTTTTATAAAAAAGGTTTAAAATATATTTAATTGTTTTTTTAAATATTTTGATTCTTTGCAATACTAATTTAAGATTTTCAAAATAGAATTAAATTAAATATTTTTTCATATCATGCAAGAATATTTATATTTTTTTGGTTTTTTATTCTTATTTTTTCCATTATTATATTTAGAATATGTACTAGTTGTTATGTTAAATTTTCTAAAAAGTTAATATAATTTTTTTTTTTTTTAAGTAGTTATGTTAAGTTTTTTAGAATTATTTTTGTAATTATATAAATATATTTAATAACTAAGTCTAGTATTATCTGGTCATCTTAATGATATCTAAGTGTAATTTTTATATTACTTTAAGCAGATATAAGCTGTTTGTTTAACTACTTAAAGTTCATAATGAAAAGGTTTTTTTTTCTCTATATAAGTTTCAAAATTGTTTTTTTAACTTTATCTTTAATTTACTTTTTTTTTTTTATTTTTTTTATTTTTTTTTTTGATATTAAGGTGACATTTTTGATCTTTTGACTTTTATTAACAATTTTTTTTTGATAATATAATTTAATAAACTATTACAGAAAAGTATACAATTAGCTAGACATGTAACTTTTTTATATTACCTATTTAAGAAATTCACCTAAAGGTTTACTACTAATTGCTATATCTAACACCTTTACTTGAATGTTTTATTTTAAATTCTCTAAATCTGCAATCTGTATTAATATTATTAGATTATACTTAGATGTTCAGATTATTATCTTAACCTTAAAACTATTTTATTCTTAAAATAAATCCTTTAGAGCCTTCTGTATTTATTTTTACAGTTGGCTTAAGTATTGTTATGACAGAATTAACACTTGTGATCAGAGTTATATTATTTAACTACTATGCTCTTGTAAAGTTTACACAAATCTTAGCATCTATTTTATAACATAATTCCAGTATTTTAGTATATTCTTGTTTTTTTCATCTGTCTTTTTACTAAACTTTTAATCTATAATGGCTTATATAGAACTACAACCAGTTTATTCTTATATTAGATTGGTCTAATATCTTTTTTCTTTAGTTTGTTCTAGTAGTCTGATTGGTAGTAATTCTAAAACACCTAATTTGAAGATTTTTGCTTATCTAGATACTATAACTGAGTATTATGACCTTGATATCTGTTTTTTTAAGCTAACCTTTATAGTAACACAGTTAAAGATCTGGCTACCTCTTTATTTAGATTTTTCTAAATAGATTTTTTGTTATTCAATTTTAATAAATTTATACAGTTTTAAGAACTTATCTAATATTTGTATCATCTGATTTGTCAGTTTGCATTCTTTTATATAACTAGTTAAACAGATGCTTTATAATTTGTTAGTTATATTAGTATAATTACTATTACAGGTATTCTAATCTAATTGTTAGTAACAGTTGCTATAATACAAATATTATATAAATAATTATTCAAAATTTTGTTATCAATAGGATTTAAACATCTAATCTAATACTTGGAAGTTAACAATCTGACTACTTTACTAGGTCACTACATTCCTTCTTTTATCTTTTATTTTATAAAAAAATATATATATAAATAAAAAGAAAATTACAAAAAATGAGATGTAGTAATTTAGTAAAATAGATAAGTTGTCAACCTTTTAAGTAGTAGATTGAATATTCAAATCCTATTGATAACAAAAAATTTAGATAATTATCTATATAATATTTGTATTATAACAACTGTTTTTAATAATTAGGTTAAGATATCTGTAATAATGATTGTATTAGCATAACTGACAGGTTATAGATATTTGTATAACTGTTTATATAAAGAAATACAAATTTGCATCAGATGGTATAAACTTCAAATAAGTCCTTGTGATTATGTAAATCTGTTAAAATTAGAAAACAAAAAGTCTATTTAGAAAAACCTAAGTAAAGAGATAGTATAGATCTTTAATAATATTATTATAAAAACTAGTTTGAAAAAACAGATACTAATATTAAAGTATTCAGATAAATAAAAACTTTTGAATTAGAAGTTCTGAAGATACTACTACTAGGTCATCAGAATAAATCAGAAAAAAAAAATATTAAACTAATCTGATATACTGATGGACTGATCATAGTTCTATATAGTTTATTTGAATTAAAAGTCTGAAAACAAACAGGAATATGCTAAAGTATTAAGAATATAATATAAAGTAGATGTTAGAGTTTAAGTAAACTCTATAAGGTCATAGCAATTAAATAATATAACTCTAATTATAAGCATTAGTTTTACTATAATAATATTGGGTTAACTATAAAAATAAATACAGAAATTTTTGTGAAATTTATTCTAAAAATAAAATAGTTTTAAGATTAAAACAATAATCTAGTTATGATCTAGTAATATTAATACAGATACAGGTTCAGAAAATTTAAAATAAAACATTCAAGCAAGAGTATTAAATATAGTAATTGATAAAAAACTTTTAAGTGAACTTTTAAATAGATAATATAAAAAAATTACATATATAACTAATTGTACACTTTTTTTGTAATGATTTATAAAATTACATTACTAAAAAAGTTATTAATAAAAGTTAAAAAATCAAAAAAAATTACTTTAACAAAAAAAAAATAAATTACAAAAAATATATTTATCATAAAACTTTTTAATAAATTATAAATTGATAAATAGCAATAAATCAATATTTATTAATTGAAAATTATTAATATATAAAGGTAAGTTAATAGAAAAAAGACAAATCATTTTTAGTAAAATTTTTTTAATTTTTAAATTT
>CAJVQA010003021.1:0-20475 GCA_910591915.1 Cetraspora pellucida
GTAAGGTTAACTTAGTAAAATACTTGAGAATAATTAAATGTTTTTAGCAAAAATTTGGTATAAGTGATCTGCAGAAAAAGTTGCCCAGATTATTATATAATGAACTAAGTCAAATGCTTTCTTCATGTCTTGCAAAAGTATCTATAATTCTTTATTTTTCTCTTGGGCTTCTTTCATTATCATGTTAGAATGTATATTGGTTGTTCTGTTAAGTTACTAGGTAGGCCTGTGTAATTTGAACTTTTGAGTATCTGTCTCTTTAAAAATACTTTGTCTAATCTTCTTGTTATTACTTTGGTGACTACTTTCTAAAAGTTTTAATTAATGCAATTGGTCTTATGTTATTAAGACTATAGCCCTATTCAACATCTTTTGAAATTGGATATATTTGCACTATTTTCCATTTGCTTGGTATTTTACCCTCTTCTAATATAAGATTTGTGAACATTCTGAATATTTTCTGTATTTTCTATTTGCATATTTAATTAATATATAGCTTATATCAAATATCCTTAGAGCTGTGTTTGTTTTGAGTTTTCTCAGTATTTTATCCTATTTCTTCTTATTTATTTTCTTTTCTACTTCATTATACTATGAGTTGTTAATCCAGCTTCTTGGCTTATATATTTTTTTCTATTCTTCTGACATTTTATCCAGCTTGGTTTTCCTTTTCCAAAACTGGTTTTTATAATGTTCTTCTAGGTCTGCTTTAACTGTGTTAGGCTCTTTTATTAATTCTTCCTTTTCTTCTTCTCATATCATGAATCTGTCAAGAACTATCTTCTTGTATAGTCTATTGAGAAGGCTAACAATCATCCTGCCTTAATCTGTTTTAATCATTTTAAATCTTTTGTTTATATTTTCTTGTATCTGCTTTCTTTGTTACTACTTCTATTCTTCTTTTTCCTTTTCTTTAAGTATTTTTTGCCAACTTTTAATGTCTTCTATCCAGTCCTCTGACCACCATCTGTGTAGTTATGGTAGGATCACTTCTATTTTTTTTTCTATTGTTTTAAGTTTTCTATTTATTTCTTTTCTTTCTTCTTCTTCTACTTTTTGATTTTTCTTTCTTTTTGCTTTTTTGATTATTTGTTGTAGCTCTACAATGTATTCATGCTTCTGAAGTTTTCTTTGACTTTGCCTTCTGTTTATCTTTGTGTTAAAGACCTTTTTTGGAATATGTTTGTTTGCTGCTTTAAGTATAGCATGTTCTATTGCTTCCCATATATCACTTATTGCATTTGTTTTGCAATTAGTGTCAAAATTGTTTTCTAACAGTTGTTTTATTGCTTTTTTTCATTTTAGCTGCCTCTGTAGTTCTATTGCATACTTTTCTCAATCTTTTTGCTTCACTTCATCATATAGGTATACTGTTCTTGTTTGGTCTTTATGTTTAATGTCTGCTTTGCTGTTCTTTGCTACTGTATGTTCTAGCCAAATTTCTGTAATTACTATCTTGTAGTCACTATCTGTTAGTTCTTCTGCATCTTCTATTTCTGCTTTCTGCAAACCTGATATAAGAACTTTTGATATCCAAATATAGTCTATTCTTGTTGCAGTGTCTTTGCTTGACCATGTGTATACTCTTTTTATTAAATGAAGACTTCTGTATATATCTGCAAACACTTGCTTTTTGAGATAGCTAAATATTGATAACTTTTTATAACTTGTTGTTTGTGAGTGTTGTCTATCTAATATATTGTCCATTGTGTGGTTAAAATCACCAAGTTAATTACTTGTGAGTGTCTTTTCTTTTTTGAGATTATCCTTATTATTTTCTGCTATATACTTCTACTGATCAATTTGTCATTTGGTGGTTAATATATTTCTATTACAATTAGCTCTAAATGCTTGAAGTACATTTATATTTCTATTATGTATTTGTTGCTTCTTATTACAGCTCCCACATGCTTTTTCTATTTCTCATTTATCAAAATTCTTACACCTGATTCTTTTTTCTTGTCTTGTACTACACTAGTCCAAAAACCTTTATACTATGCATTTAGGCTATATAGTAAAAACTTTCCTTCTCTTTCTGCCAGATTCATCTCCACTATATCTAAACTTGTTATTTCTTCTTTTTTCACTCACTTAGTCAGATTTTCTAACTTTCATCCCTTAGTCTTAAGTCCATTAATATTGTGACATGTTATTTTAAGTTCTTTTCTAGCTTTTTGTCTCCAGTCTTTTTTGAGCTAATTGTTTTTTAGTATTATTATATCATCTTTTTTTTCTTTATCTTTTCTGCTTTTGATTTCTATTGAATAAGAAGGTTGTTTTGGTTGTTTTTCTTCAAATGTTTTTCTATCTTTTTATCCATATTTGTATTATCAATTGTGACTACTTTTAAGAGCATTGGGCAGGCTAAGCCTGTCCTTCGCTTATTGTTTCTAGCTTTTCTAATACATCTTAAAGAATTTTTTGGTGAAGTTCGATTTTCTCCCAAACCTCTTCTGCCATTTTGTTATTTTCTTTATTGTCTTTTTTATGCTTCTTTTCGATATTTCTTTTTGCTTTAGTTTCTTGCTTGTTGCTTAGCCTTCTATAAATTCTAACTTTTTTTCTTCTTGTTTTTGTAAATTATATCTGCCTTTGTTTGTTTCTTTAGAGTTTGTATATTCTACAGCTGCTTTTTTTCTTGACTTCCAATATAGTATATAGTTGTAGTATCTTATTGATTTGCTTATTGCTCTCTTTAAATTTACATTATCTGCAAAGATGACTGTTGCTGTATTTCTTGGGTTTCCATTTCTGATTGGAAAGATGTATACTGCTTTTGCTCCCTTGTTTCTTAGACATCTTAGCAACAGAACCTCAGAGACTCCTCTTGCTAAACCTATTAGTTTCACAGTATGTTCTCCTTAGTTTTTTTTTGCATATAGTCTTTATACCTCCATATTACCTATATTAGATTGTTGTTACCAAATAGAAGTGCCTATCGGGCTCTTTCTTTTTCTAAGAATGTGGATTGTATTATTGTTAACACCTTGAATCTTGTTCTTTTGATTTTAACCATCTGTGCATTTTGTATATTTTTGTATATAAATTTGACTTCTTCTTTTTTTATGTTTGCTAGAAGGTTTCAAATTGTTAGAAATTTGTCTTTTTTTCTTCTTCTACTTCTTTTCCTTTATCCTTTTCATTAAACACTTTTGTTGTGATGTTTCTTTTTTCTTTTTTATTTCTGTATGATGTTTTTGCTTCTATATATTGTTCTGTTCTTGTTTTTCTTCTTTTGTAGCTTCTGTTGTTGATATGTCTTTCTTGTGAAGTTCTTTTATTGCTGCTTTTCTGCTGCTATTACAATCAAAATCTAACTCTATCTATTTGTTTCTTTTCATTACTTTTTCTTTAACTGACTTTATATAGTTGTTTTCTCTCAGTATAGTCTTTATATATTGCAGTCTTTCTTGAACTATGTTTCTTTTCAGATTGCTAATTGATATTTTGGTTTTGTACAAGCTGTTGTTGCTGCATTCTCTATTTGCTAGGGCCCATATACTATATTCTAGTAAAATATTTGTTTCTTCTTTATGCTATGGTTGTTCTTCTAATTTCTTAGTTTGTGACTTTTTCATTTCTTATCTTTCTGTTTTATCAATAGCTTTTTCTTTTTTCTCTCTTGTTTCTTTCTCTTTTTTTTCTTCTTCTTCTAGTTGTTGTCTTCTTCTTTTACTACTTTCCACTTTAGCATCCTTGTTACTTGTTGTAATTTCTATTCTTTGCATCTTGTCTTTGTTTACAGAATTCTCTTTTAACTTCATGTTTAAAGAAAATTCAACTGATTTTGGGTTCAGGCTCATGTTTTTGATTTTTCTAGCATATTCTTTTATGTTTTTGTTTTGTAATTTTATGCTATTTGCTTTTCTAAGTGCTGTTATTATTTGACCATATAGAAGCAAATTATATACTATAATTCTGTCTATATCTTCTACTACTAAGCTTTTTGCTATTAACTCTATATCATTTGGACTTGCTAGTTTTGTCGTATCTAAAACTTTAATGATTTCTTTGCTATCTGTATATCTTATTACTTTTGCCTTATAATTGCTAATATATCTAAGTAAACTCTGTGTTTGTATAGCTTCTATATTTCCCAAATCTTGTTTTAGTCTACTTTGCATATCTAGTTCTATTCCTGTTTCTTTATTTATTTTGTTGTACATGTTGTTTATTTTCAAATTTGTACTTATTATATTTGTTTACTTGTTGTTTGCTCAGATGACTGGTCACATGTAGTTGTTTGTTCTTTTCTAAGTCAACTGTAATTTTTTAGAAAATTCCAATTTTTCAAAATTTTTCTTTATTTTCAACAAAAGCTGCTGCTATGTTTTATATTTTATTTCTTTTGCTGCAATTTTGTATTCTACTTATGTGCTTTGCCTATCTGTTTCTTTTTTCTTAATACTTTTCTGTATGTTTTCTATACTGTTTGTTGAGTTATTTATGATTTTGTGTTTTGACTAAGTTTGTAAAAAAGGATCAATGGAAAAAGTTAATTTATTATATTAACTTATATACTTTTTGTATTTATTATATTAAAGTAATAATTCTTAATATTATTTATATATATATTAAAATATACAATATATATAAATAACAAAAAAAATCTATAAATTATGATTTACAGATTTTTTTCTTTTGTTACTTATATTAATTTAAAACTTTTTTTTATTTAGATGTTGGGTTAAAATAGGATCAATTTTATAAGATTTATAAAACTGCAACAAATATGTACCAAGATTTAGATTATAATAAAGCATTATATAAAAATCTATTAATAGAATTTTATGATTACAAATTTAAAGAAAAAACTTATATCCAGATATTCAAAAATGAAAAAGAATCTCTTTAAAAAATAGCTTAGTATTAACACTTAAAAAAAACTATTATTTAAACTTATTATTAAAATATTTTCAATTTTGTTATTATAAACTATATGTAAAAGAAATTTTTTTACTTTTAAATAACTATTTGAAAATTGAAAAATAAAGTTTAACATATTTTTATTAGAAGCAATATCTAAAATTAGAATCTTTTGTTATATTAATATTAAAAAAAATTGTCTTTTTATGATAAAAAATTATTTGAATATGATTTGAAAGATAGTGTAAAAGTTTCTATTATTAATATAAGTTAATTAGAATTTACTAAACAATAATTTAATAATAAATTATCTAATTTATTTAATTATATTTCTGAATTCAGCAATATACAATTAGATAAAATAAATATTAGTAATTTATTAATTTAAAAAATTATTGATCTTTCCAATTTGACTTTTATTAATAATAATAATTTATTTATTAAAAAACAAAATAAGATTTCAAGAATGATAATTCTAGTATAGTGGTTGGATTGTCATTTTTTAAGTGACAGACTTAAAATTCAAATCTTATTTATAATAAAATTTAGAAATTAATTTGTATTACTAAAAACTGTCTTTTGTTAATTGGTTGGATTTAGATATTTGTAATTTTGGATATAATTAATTAGGTTCTACTTGTCATTAGAAACTCAAAGCATTTATATAAAATGTAATATTATATATACATAGAGAAATGTTAATAACCAGTATTAAATAAACATTCTAACAAATTTTAATATTACAAAACTACTTAGTACATATAGTTACACAAGATTCCTACCTTGGTAACAGTCATACCAAATACTATCAACCTCAACTATTTTTATTAAAAATGTCATAAAAGCTTCAGTATTGAAATCTATAAAGATAATATAAATACATTACATTCTATTCCTTCTAACAAACAACCTAGTAGTTATATAATAACTGAACTCAAAAGTGCTATTAAAAGCAGTTACTTCTTTAAAGCACCAATAATAAGTTCTATTATTAGTTGTTTTTGTAAAAAATATTATATATACTTTATTTTAGCAACTAACCAAACATATAATGAAAATGAAGCAATCAATGTAATTAAAAAATCTAAAGACAAAAAATCCCTAGTACATAATATTATGAATTATACTGAATTTATCCTACTATTACCTAGCTCTTCTCTCTTATCTATTACACATCAGCATACATGTGCTGTATGTAACTTATCTATTAACTGTAAAGTAACCAACAATTAACACTACTTAGTAGCTAACTTTATTTTATTTAATAACAAACCTTATCATAAATTATGTATTCAAACCCAATCTAATAAACAACAAAGCACTTCTACATCTCAACAAAATACTTCTACTTCTCAACAAAGTCTTCATACTACTTTTATCCATAAAATTCAACAATCATTTTCTGAATACAAAAACCTATTATCATTTAAACTTAATTCTTTAACCCCCTAACAGAAAACAATACAAACAATACTAATGACAATATGGATATTGACATCAATTTATCTAGTAGCTAAAATCAACAACAATGACTGCAACAACAAAACAATCAACATCAAAAACAACAAAAACAACCTAAACAAACACAGTTAGAAGAATAATAACAACAAAAACAACTCTTAAATAAGCAACAACCCAATACTTCCAATAATCAAAACAAACTTAAAGCTAATTCAACATTTGACGGGCTTACTAATTTTCCTATTTCTGAAGCAATGAAATCCAAAACCCAACTTGAAACAGCTTTCTTTAGGAAAATGTTCAATCTTCTTAAACAACACTTTATCTTGGCAAGGAAATTAAACTCAAAACTAATAATCATAAAACACTTAAATCTAGCTTCTACTATATTATTTGTATAATAGTAAGAAGTAAACCTGAATTTCTTGTTGAATTTATTCAACAAAATAATTCTAAAACTGACAAAGTGATTACTATTTTTTTTAATGTACTTGAAAATACTCTTAAAAAACTAATTCTTACTTTTACAACAGTCCTTTTTAAAAATCTCAACTACTCAAAAATCTTTGCATTATCTGCAACTATTTCATTTTATACAAACCAAAACAGATTACAACTTGTATTAATTTTGCACAAATTCATCTATATCTTTCTAATAATTACCAGGCAATTGATTATATTAAATTTGCTGAAGACTTCAAACTTCAATTTAAAAGATTTACAATCAAATTAGAAGTAACTGATATTGATCAAGATAAACAATATCTTACAATCAAATTAGATAGAAATTTAATATTTATCTTAAATTTAATATTTCCAAAACACTCTTTCTTTAGAAATTAAATATTCTATCTCTTAAAAACTTATTAGACCATTTCAAACAATAGTTTAAACAATTCTTTTCTTTATATAACTAACAATTCACTGAGTCTTTTAATGAAACTAAAGTTTTTAATTCATTCAAATTTTAATTCTGGTAACAATTTATTTTACTTCTCAAAGAAAATATATCTACTAATTTGCAATTTGAAAAACTTAATAATTTATAAGAACATTGTAACAATACAATAAACAAGTCAATTATTATATACTTACTTGTACAGATGCAACTTGCTTTTATTTAGAAAAAGTTGAACTCAAAAACAAAGAAAAACAAACAAAAATCTAAACTCTTCTTAAAAAGCCCCAAAGCCAATACAATTCTTCAAAACTCTTAAATGATATTTTTTAAAAATCTTTTATTGATTTTTCTAAACAGGAAAATGAAATTTAGAAACAACCTAATATTAGTTCTTCCATATTCCACAAAAATAGTAAACATGTAGCAACTTTTAACAAAGAGATTCCAACCTTTTTTCTTGATCAACTTGCAACTGAAGCTGAAAATTCTGTTTGCAAAATTAATAATGTTCAAACCAATTCTAAATGTTACAGTTACTATTTTTATTTATATCTTAATCTTTATCAAAATACTGCAACACAAAATCACAATATTGACAAATTCAATAAACAACAAACAATAGATCTTCTTACCTTCAAGCCTATCAGTACTGACTTTCTTGCAAGAGTTTTAACATTTTATAACTCTCAAGATAAGTCTCTTACTTATTCTTAAACCAACAAATTTTACAAAGAAACAGCTTATCCAGAAGTAGATAAACTGCTACAAGATAAATTTAAAATGATATATGCAACACCATCTTTAATTGAAAAGACTTTCTTCTTTAAAGAAACTTTTTTTCAATAAACCTGTCTTCTACAAAACTTATAGAAGCAGTTGCCATCTTATTAAAAGAAACATTCATAGTAGTTGATAAGGAAAATAATGTAAGTAAATAGATAGTAAAGCCTATTTATATAAAGAATCAAGTTAATGATAGTAGTTCCAATATACAAAGCAGATTATAACAACCTTCACAGCTGTGCAAGCCAAGCTTCAAACAGTAAATGACTCTGTAGAAGACAACTCAATATTCCAAGTTCCTGTTTTCAACATTCCATCTCCTGCAGAAACAAATACATGCTATAACAAATTTCTATTATTATATAATCTACCTACTATATACCACTATATAACATTTGAAGAATTCCTATCTTATCTTTAAAAACATTCTTTCAAGCATAGTTTTAAAATATCTATTAACCAAAACAAAACTGAACTACATATATATTGTCATATGGCAAATTGGCGAGTCTGTCGCTAATTTCTTCCAATTCTCATGTAACCTATGATGGCTAAGTCGAAATAGGCGTGTTAGATTTGGCTAGTAGTTTATCCATAGGTAAGTACTACTCTTCTCTACTAAGTCTTTCCTTCAACCTATACTTCTATTAACCCTTGCTTTCTCTTGTCTTTTTTCTACTTTCTTAACCTGGGGTTACGATACGTCGAATCGGGTTGGAGTCCTTCTCTTGCGTTAACGGCTTGGTCACATGACTTGCAGCGAACAAACAAAATGCGGTTCTAATGGATTTCAAAGTGGTGAATGATAGTTGATTACGATAGATTTTAACAATAGTTTTGGGTTGGGTTACTGTTTACTTTTAATATGGGTCCAATACTTTAAGTTTATTTAAGCAGTTGTATTTACTTGGGGGTATCGCTTGTTTTCCCCCTAGGCGAAAAGCCCTTTATTTATAATAAAGCATTTATTTACATTTGAGGATAATTTCCTCTGCATTATCTATTTACACTATATTAACCTTAAAACTCCTTTCCTTACTATAATACCGAAAAACTGAATGTCCCTTATACCGTCGATTTACTCGAAGTAATAAATGTAATAAAAGTAATAAAAGTAAGAAAAGTAAGAAAAATAAGATAAATCTTACTTTTCATGTGACTAATTACTCGGGTAGGCGTTGGGTCCTAAATTTGACAATCGATCATGTGCCACGTATGACTGTGATAACAGTTGTACTAATTTCGGGGCTCACAATATACTAACCTCTCAGATTCTACTCTTTATGAACACCATCTTATTCAACCTTTTCAATATAAACTTTACAAGTATTTATTATTACTAACAATACCAAATAGCACTTCATCCTATATATACTTACCTTCACTTGACCAACTGTTTTTTGATAACTTATTTTTAGTACTCTTATCTACTAATATATCATCTATCTTCAATTCTAATTATATAGCCACATCTTCTAGCTCCTATTTCAATAATTATGCCCAATCTGTCTCCCAAGTACTAATAGCTGATACACCTTTATCTATCTTATATAAACCACTTTATCTATTAATATGCACATATAATACATAAGAATACAATAATAACTTAAAACAACAAATATAAAAGAACTACTATCTATCTTATAATATAAATATTGCTAGCATTACAAAACCAAAATTACACAAAATAATGCATATGATAAATTTCCAAGATCTCAATACTTTACATATTATTGGTCATATACTGATAGTTGTAAAACTGAAACAGCTATTATAATCCAAAAGCATCTTAAATCACATGTTTGCAAAACACTTAACCTTCTTAGATATGCTATTGCAATTAATCTTTTTTTCAAACATGACTTTAAATTTCACATTATATTAGTTTATTTACCTTGTAATGATCTTCAATTTAGACTTCTTATTTAGAACAACATTATACAATGGATTTAAAAAGCAAACACAAATAATATACAACCAATTGTCATATGTGACTTTAATGTCTTTAATAACTTACAATCATCATCTATCAAATTCAAACTAATTTATTTTCTTTAACAAAACAATATGTATGACTTAGCAAAACACATACAATCTTTGTCTTCTATCTGGCATAGTAGCAGATATAGCAATCAAATTGACTATATCTAGGCCAATCATTTTATTATCTAATATCTAACTTTCTATTACACAGATAATGCCAACCAAAGCACACTTAGTGATCATAATATACTTATATCATTCTGGGAATTTCCTTATATGATTACTGGTAAACAATAGTTAGCAACCAAAACTAAGCATAGAATATTTGTCTATAAACAAATAAATCAAGACTTTTGGCAAAACTTCTCTGACCAAGTTATACTCAATCTTAAAAACAACAATGCTCCTTCTATAACTAATACTACAGAATCACTTGAAGTGTTTTGGCACAAAATTCAGACTAGTATTATTTTAGCTACTCTTCAACATATTTTAAATAAAAATTCATTATTTGTAACTTCCAACACATCTTTTCTTTCAAAGCATCTAAATTATATTCAGTACTTAAAAATTTAGGCAATATTATTAAACAAGTCAAAGCTTCAATTCAGAACTATACTTCTGTATCTGTATTTTACGATCTAAACATTTACTAACTCAACTCTTTTCATTATCTCAATATATCAAAACTGCCTCAGGATCCTAACCTTTTATCTGACTGAATATCTGCAATCAATACTGAATAAAAAACACTTTATCATACTAGAAACTTAGAAAATATTAAAAATATAATAGAACAAATTAATGACAATATAGCTAAAAAGTGTACTAAACTCCAAAATAGTCCAACATCAATAATTAATAATATACTTAATCGACACAAAGATCCTATTAAGTTTAACAATATTAAAAAACCTAATAATGTTATTACTGAATCATCACTTATCAAACAGCATATTTAATAAAATTTTGATAATTGAACAGCTCTTTGAAACATCTAATTACAATTATTTAACACAATGTGGCAACAAAATACCAACCTAAACCTAATATCAATTCTACATATATCAACTAGTATTTAAGAAATTCTTCTCTATAGAAGTTTTTGAAGTTATTAATCAACTTCCTAATAACAAAGCATGTGGACTATTAGGCATCAGCTATGAGATGCTCAAATATGCTAAAACAGCATTTTTTGATGCAATTACAGTTCTTTTTAACTGCTGTCTTACATCTGGTCAAATTTCAAACCAATAAAAAAAATAAAAAATTTTTTTTATTTCTAAAAAATCTATCTTTAATGATAATTTAACCAATATCAGACCTATTAGTCTACTTAAACATGTCAAAAAACTTTACACAAAACTTCTTACCAATTAGCTTAATTACATCTTTACTCATCATAAAATCCTATCATCTTTTAACTACATAGCTTTACCTAGTAACAGTACAGCTATCCCTATATATATACTTAACAATGTTATTAAAGAAGCTTCTTGTAACTCAAAACAACTCTGGCTTTTATCTTAGGATATAAGTAAAGTCTATAATTCTGTAGACCTTACACTCTTTACCAAATCTTTAACACACTTACAAATGTTACCTAATCTTATTAATATTCTTACTAACTTGCTTACTAATTGACACAATTAGGTTATTACAAATTTAGATCTTACTAATTTCTACAATGTTAAAAATAGCATTGACCAAGAAGAAATTATTATTCTACTATTCTGAAGGATTTACTATAATCTTTTCATAACCAAAATAGCTTCAAACTTTTCAGAATTTATTTTGGCTATAAGGTGAAATACTAGTTTGCTTCGATCAAAGTTTTAACAACTTCAAACCTCTGTATCTGTACTAGCATATATGGATAATACATTTTGAATAGCCAAATTCAAAGAAGAATTACAATCAATTATTGCTACAGCTACCTCTTTCTACCATATAGCCAATATTCAAATTAACTCAACTAAATCAATTTTCTTCTCAAACATATTATCTACAATTCCTATTTACTTTTTTAATTTATTACTTATATCAATTTCTCCCAACTAACCATTCAAATTTTTAGAATCTTAGTTCACTCTTAATAATTCATATACTAAACAAAGCCAACTAATTTATAATGAAGCAATCTAACTTATTAACATTACAGACATCAAAAAAATCACAGACAAACAAGTTATATATATTACTAATACTGTAATTATTCTTACTATTGAATATAGACTACATAATATTATTCTTAAACATTCTATCTATAACAAACTCTTATTCAAATATCTTACTATGATTAAACATAAAGCTAAACTCTCTTGTACTACCCTAATAGCATTATGCTAAACCCTCATATATACAATATATATAATATTTGGAACATCCAACTACAATATTATATATATTGTTTTCAACAAAGAATTAACAACTCAGAAATTCTTGATATTTTTACTAAAATTAGATTACAACAACTTTAAAACAACCTCTGGTCTACTACCAATATTCTTCAGCATAGCCAACTGCTTATTGATGAACTCAACAAACTTATACTTAATTTTAAAATTATACAATTTCTACAACATTTTAGCATTTCAATTTTAGTAAACTCCAATGTTTTGTGCCCTAACACTGTTTATGATGGCTACCAATTATTAGAACCAATACTTAGTTAATATTCCAAATACCATACTTTTAAAAAATAACTTTACATAAACAATATACTCTATCTAGAACAATTATATTCTGCAAACAACAGCATACTACTCCTATGGCATTAACTTTTACCAAGACTTCATCATCTAATAAAAAGAAGCAACCTTCTTGGTTCACCTATTTGGAAGACACAATCCTATCTGATAAAACACATCGCTTAATCCTTTCTCACTTTCAACCTTTTAGAGTTAATGCTTTTGCATATAACACTTTACCAATTAAGAAAAAACTTAAATCTTGGTTACTTACCTATAATAATAATAATAATAAGATCATTATTGGCAAAATTCACAAATTTCTTCTAAACATAAATCAGTTTTCCATATTACATTGGAATACTAATATTAATTTAGAACACAATTATTACTATCTTCTTTCAGAATTAAACTGTATATTATGCACTGGATGCCATCTTAACTTAAACAAAATTAACCAAATATGTACAATTAATATTTTAGCAACTATTTGTACTAGCTTTTTAGAAAGAAAAACCTCTAAACTCAAATTCAATACTAATTATCTAGATCTTATTTATTCAACAGCAATTAAACATTCTTTATAAATTCCTCATAATTATTCTACTATCAATATATCAAATTCAACTATCACAAAAATCTTTAAACTCAACAACTGTTCAAACAAACTTGAAAAAAATTTTCAAACCAATTTATCTTATAAAGAATTTATTTTTTATACAGATGGATCAGTAACAGATATTGGAATCAAACAAAGCTCAATAGAACATTAGATAGGTTTAAATTAATAATAAAAACTAAGTATTTTATAAATTTTTAACTAAAATCTACTACTGGCTATCAGTTTATAAGACAAGCTCTTTTCTATTTTATCAGCAATTTCAACTGTACCTTACAATGCAATACTTCAAATTTATACTAACTTACAATTAGTCATCTCAAAGTTTTACAAACTCTTTATTCAATTTAACAATCTTAATAAACTTTTTAAATTTAATACATGACCTCTATGATATACTTTTCTTAATATCATTAAATTCTTTAACTTAAACATCAACTTCTACAAAGTTCAGGCTCATATAGACAATACTTTTAATAATATGACTAATTCTTAAGCAAAATAACATAATTTTTCTTTGCTGCTAATCTTTCAATATACAAATATTTATAATCCTTTTTATATTTTACAATGGAAACAAAATTTTATTGAGCTTTCTATCAGATATTTTATTAAAAATATCTGCAAAACTTATATATTAGCAATGTGGTTATCGCAAAAAAGAAACAATAAATAGACTTATATTAATCATTATATAGACTAGAAATCTACATGATTATATCTTAATCATAATCAAAAACCTTCATCAAATTTTATTAGCTTCAAGCTTAATTAATCAAAAACCTTTAAAGTTAAAACTCAATGAACTACCAACATATTTCTCTCTCTATAATATCTATCTAGCTAATTTCATAAATTTTAACTGCTTTTAATATAATTTTCTTGACTCCTATTTATATTGGCTAACATGTTCTAACTCTTCTCTTATTACAAATATTATTAACTCATTAGTTTAGCATATTTTATCTAAAACAGATCTTAATTTATTTACTAGTCAACTATATGAACTTATTCATAAAATTTAAAACTATTCCTCATTTGACTGAATATCATTTCAAGCAAATTCTTTCTATCTGGTCCTTACTTTTAAAAGCCTTATACTCAAAGCCCTAATTAAAACAATTCATAATTACAATATACTGACTAAAATAGCCTTACAAATTATCATTCAAACACTTTTTAATATTAATAATCAAATCTATAAACAAATATGGAAACCTTATTGTATTGACTTCTCCAACTGAAAAAAAAACAATAACATTATATCTTCTTAAATCTTTAATAATTACAATATCTTACAATGAACACAACAAATTAGACATCACAAAAGATCATATATAAACTATATATACTTATATTTATATGGAATAACAGATTAATTACACTTATTCTCTAATATCTATTCACTAATTGAATAGGCTATTAGGAAAATCAATATATGGTCAACATTTTGGATTAATCATAATACATCTTATAATTATATTCTAATATTACAATCTAGATGAGCCTTGATCACCATAGTCAGTTTAGGTCATAGATAAAATTGTCTGAGCTTTAATTCTTATATATAGTTTTTATTTTGTATCTTACAATCTTAGTATATCTTTAATATATAGTATATTAATATATACAACTAAAATTACTAATAAAGATATAAGCAAGACCTCATTTTAATACCAAAAAAAAAATAATAATAATCAGTATTAAATAAAACTTCAATGCAAATTCACAATAAGACTACCAGATATAGAAGACCAAAAAACTGAGGAGATGAAATTCTATTTAGAAATTCCTAAATAAAGAGATAGTATAAATTTTTAACAATATTGTCAGACTGATAGAAATCTATGAAATACCAATAAGAAATAACCAAATATATAAATAATGATAAGATGTATAAAGAAACACATAACAACCAGGTTGTTAGAACTGTCAGAAAAAAAAGATATCAAAGATATACCATACTGGACTATCTGTATTGAAAATTTAATAAATTTATCAAATTCTGAATTAGATAATAGAAAGACAAAAAAAAAAATTAGAAAGATAGATACTGAAGTTTGAATAAATTTTATAAAGATAGAAATAGTATAACATAACAGTTAAACAAGTAACCTCTGTAACTACAAATGTTAGGTAACTATAACATGTTGCATAAAACTAAATTAATATGTATAAGACATAAAAACTCTAATAAGTTTTCTGTCAAGGATAAAGTAAGCCTAAGGTACTGATAAGCATTGGAAACTTGGATGAATGTAATCTTGAGATGTTTCCATGATACAAGATAGAGTGCATATGCAAAAGGTTTAACTAAGCAAGACCTTTAGCTGACTTGCAGGTATAACATCTAGTATAAAACTAATATAATAATGTATAAACAGACTACTTAAATTAGACACCAAAAGTATACATGTGACTAGTTGTAACCTCCTATGTAAAGGAGCCCCTGGTGGCACCTATGTCTTATAAACTTGAATAAATCAATCACAACCCAAAGATAAGGACTTTAACATAAAAAAAAAAACAAAGGTCTCAAATAATATGACTCGATGGTTGGCTTTGGGAAATCATAATTATAATCCGACAAGATTAGTAGCATGAATGTTTAATGAGGAAGAATAATAATTATTTAATATAGATTTTACATATGTTTTTACTGTATGTATGGTACGGTACAAATAAAAATGTAATATGTATAAATTATACATAGCATATCACAAATATAGCATATTATGAGTTACGCATATAAAATTGTGTTGCGCTGTGTAAAACAGTTAAAGGTATGGTCATAATAATACGGTACATATGCATGTTGCGATATGCCGTGACTTAAAATAAAATGTTACGTCAAGTTATAACTGAGATTCTACGGCATCACTAGTCACAAGGGGATGATGCTGAAATTTTAACTTATTTTATTATGAAAATTTTAAATTTTTTTTGGGATGTTTTGTTCGGTTTTTTTTTCATAGTTATGCTAGAATTTAGGGTCAGTGCTTATAATAAAAAAAGTATAGGTGAATTTTAGTAGGGTTTATATTTTCAAATTAAGGCTCCAATTTTCAGCATCATCCCCGACATTAAATAGGTAGCGTCAATACGTCATAGTAAATGTTAATTGATATTCTACTTTAATTACAACCATTACATTAACTTCAAAATAAAAGGTTGCAACCTTCCAACTTCACTAAACCTATTACGACTAATTATAGAAAAAAAAATTTAAAAAACAATCTAAAAAAATGGTAATAACCAATAATCTTGAAGTAACCTAACAAAAAATAAATATCGTACATCTATTTATCCGGCAGGCACTGTTATAAAATTTTGCGGCATAATAAGAAAACATTCCATCTGTATATACGTCGTACTTGCCAGATAACAAGAATTTATATAATATGTAACACTAGTTATATATATTAAAAAATTTCAAGTAATACTAATACTATGAGTACTAAAAGTTAAATAGTAAAGTTAATGAAAATAAAATGATTAACGTTTATTAATATCAAACTTCATCTAACTTAACCATCTCTTCGCAATATAGTTAGCTAGATTTATAGAAGGTCTTTCAACACATTTAAAATAGATCCATGCTAAAGCAATTGTTCCCACAAATGACATCATCACCGCATCCAATATAAAATTACCCTTCTCAGTTTCACTTGATTCTTTTTCTGCCGCTTTAATTCCAATAAAAGGCATATAATCGTTCACCCATGTCATTGCAATCGGATGTAATAAATACATGCTAAATGAAATTTTTCCACAAAAACGTAAAAAATCACAAGAAAGTGCCTTTACAAAAGAGCCACTGCGAGAGAGGAGGGCACAAAGAATTATTATTGCATCAAGCGAACCACCAAGTTGTTTTCTTTCTATAATAATGTCATAAGCGCGAGGTTCGCCAAAAACTACTTCAGCATGATGAGGCAATGTACAAATCTTCAATAAAACTAAGATATAACATCCAAAGTCAAAAAAACATCTTGCAAACTGATGTCGACTTGGTAATTTACCAATAATTAATTGGACAAAACTCGATCTTATAAGTACAGGTGTATTACAATTGTTTGATTTATCGGCCAGAATATTCTCTTCTTCTTCTAAGCTCAATGGCAACAATCCAAGACGAATTATTTCTCTGTACCAAATTGCACATATTGATCCAGCTACAAAGATATGATGAGAGCCATCTGTATCCATAAAATCCAAGTCTCTTTCATCACTTGATATTAATAATTCTGTTCGTACAGTTACTATAATAACATTAGCAAGTATTCGACATATCCAAGCACCAATTGCAGGTTTTTTAAAGTAATGGTTTGTAAGGAAAGCACCAAACCGGGCAAACTCTACATATCCAATGACAATTATTGGTATACAGAAATAATACTATATGGGGCAAATTTGATTTATAAATTTTAATACATTATGAAAGAAATCACTAATTAAAATCAAAAAAATTTGATATGCTGAATGGCACCACCAGGATCTCTTGCAGTATGAGTGACACCTATTCTTAATCAATTGATTAACAATACATTTTTTAGTAGTGTCACTTGTACTACAAAAGATCCTGGCACCATTCAGCTGCCATTCGACTATCACTTAACAAACGTATAGGTTGAATGTATGGCATGTTGAATGGCAATGAATTGTGCCATTCGAAATATCAAATTTATATGATTTTGACTGGTGAAAAATTATCAAAAATATTAGAAAAACAAATACCGATAATTCTAGAGGAAGAGTCCAAAAAATATAATTAGAATTCGTTAGGAAAAACAGATGCTGAAATAAAGTCGAGGAATCCATAAAATTGTTATATGCATTTATCAGGAAGCCATTAAATGCAATAAACAGTAAAAGCATCGCATATGGTGGGTATACGCGCATAAATCGACGAAGAAAGAACTTTAACCAAAATTTTACTGGTGTTTGACATTTTGGCCATACACTTTTATGTATATAATGGTAGAAAAACTTAACAGGTTTTTCTTCTAATGAAGGTATTTCAGTCTAATATTTTATTAATAAACGGTTAGCAATGATAATAAAAATGATTTCAATATATAAATAGTAAAACATTACAATGTTATCATAAATTGTCGATGATAAGGGTGGAACATTTGATAAGTTTGTGTCGAGGTCCACACTCTTTTCTAAATGATCATTCATCGATGATAAAAGTGGAACGTTTGAAAAGTTTGCTTCGAATTCCACATCACTTTCTAAATGATTTTTGTGTTTCTCTTTCTTTTCGTGATACTGTTCCCAATCCAATAGCATTCGAAAAGTAAGTAAAAAAGAGGAAAGCACGAAGAACATGATTACTCCATAAAATCCAACATAGTCGAATGAATTAAAATCCAAACGTTGGCCAAATATAGTCTGGGTATGAGCCCAAACGACACATAAAGCTGCCACACCACGAAAACCATCAAGAAATGTAGCGTAGAACAATGAATTATTTCGATTTTAATTTGAAATTTGTCGAAACGCCATTTTTTTGTATAGTTAATTTTTTTTTTTTTTTTGCAAAAAAAAAAAAAAGGGAAAATATAGGTACAAAATTTTTCAGTTCTTCAGCTTAAAGTAAATGACTAGAAGTACGCGAAACGAACCTAGTTTAGATCCAATCAAAATGCGAATTTAAAATTATTAATTGTAATACAGTTTGACGATTTTCCCGAAATGAATAAGTTTTAATTACCGTGTCGTACTGGAGAATACACGAGACAAACTAACATATATTCCACAAATCTTATAACTTTATACAAAATGGCCTCATCTAAGGCTAAATTTGGAGTTCAGCGAATTATGGATTTTGGTGATTGCTCTAATATTTTTTTTATATTTATAAATTACTAGCAGCCAAGATTTTCTTTACTACGCGCAAGATATGAGGCATATGATGCAATTTGCGTGATAATATCATTCGCGATGCCAAGTGTTATTTATACTTCGACCTTTCTTTTTTTTTAATTAAAAAAAAAAGAAAAAAAAGGAACAAATTCCCGAATTTTAAATGTTTTTTTACGATTTGGTCCTAAAATTATAGTACCGTTATACTTAAAACCTTGTTCGGTTCTTAAGAAAATAATTTTGATTTTTAAGAGGTAAGCTAAATTTATCCTTTATTTAATTTATATTTATAGTTTATTAAATTAATTATGGTCCAGTGCAAAAAGATTTGTATATCAAAAATTTTAGTTTTTTTTTTTTTTTGGTATTAAGGTGAGGTCTTGCTCATATCTTTATTAGTAATTTTAGTTGTACATATTAATATACTATATACTAAGATATACTAAGATTGTAAATTACAAAATAAAAATTACATGCAAGAATTAAAGCTCAGACAGTTTTATCTGTAACCTAAACCGATTATGATGATCAAGGCTCACCTAGATTTGTAATGTTAAAATGTAATTATAAGATGTGTTATGATTAATTCAGAGTATCGACCATATATTAATTTTTCTAATAGCTTGTCCAATTGGTGGGTAGGTATTAGGATGTAAATGTAATTGATCTGCTATTTCATATAGACATAAGTATGTGTAGTTTATATGTGATCTTTTGTAATGTCTGGTTTGTTGTATTTATTGAGAGTTATAATTATTGTTAGAGCTTAAAAGAGATGTAATGTTATTATTTTTTTTCCAGTTAGAAAAGTCAATACAATAAGGTTTCCATATTTGATTATAAATTTGGTCATTAATGTTAAGAAGTATTTAGATAATAGTTTGCGAGGCTATTTTGGTAGGTATGTTATAATTATAAATTGTTTCAGTTAGAGCTTTAGATATAAGGCCTTTAAGAGTAAGATCAAGATAAAAAGAGTTTGCTTAAAATGGTATTCGGTCAAATGAGGGATGGTTTTGAATTTTGCGGGTAAGTTCATATAGTTGACTAGTAAGTAAGTTAAGGTCTGCTTTAGATAGAGTATACTGAATAGATAAGTTAATAATATTCGTAATAAGAGATGAATTAAAGCATATTAACTAATGTAAGTGAGAGTCAGGAGAATTGCATCGAAAGCAGTTGACATTTGGAAAGATGGTTGGATAGGTATTATGATATGAGAAATATGTTGGTAGTTGATTTAGAAGAACTTTGATCTTGAAGGTTTTAGATTGATTAAGTTTGAAGCTAGTGAAGTTAGA
>CAJVQA010003022.1:0-20474 GCA_910591915.1 Cetraspora pellucida
AATTTATTAATGATATAGGGTATATTTTGCTTATGAAATATATTCTTAAAAACATATTTTATAAACTTTATTATAAATTTTTTTTCAAAATATTAATTAACTTTTATATATTAAAATTTTAAAAATTATATTTAAAAATTTTTACTATTAAGAATTTTTTAAGATTTTTTAAAATTTTATATGTTTTCAAAATTAAAAAAAAATTTACACTTTGTACAAGTCTAAATTTTTACAAGTAAATTGCAAAAGTGTTACTAATAAAAATTATCATTCTTTATATAAATTAAAATATTGTATTAAGAACTATAAGTTTAAATTAATATTTAAAGAGTTTATCAAAAATTTGTAAATAATTTTTTGATTAAAAATTTTTTCTAAATTTGTCTATTTTTTTTAGCTTATAAATAACAAGATCATAAGCATATTTTTAACAATTTTTCAGACAAATTTGTTTAGAAAAGTTTACAGATTAAGGGATAAAAATCTGTAGATTAAATTAGATTAGGTTACAAAACTTAATATAAATCTTTAATTTATATAATTTTGTATATTTTTAAAATTAATTTTAATATAATCAGAATTATAAAATTATAAATTTTAGATTTATTAATAAGTTATTAAATAGTGTTATAACAAAAAGGTTTTTAATTTCTTATTGTAATAATGATAAAGTTACAAGAATTTTTTACAAATTTATATTAATGTTTAAGAAAGAAGTATAGTTTGTTTATTAATTAAAAATTATTATTTTTTTGAATAGTTTAGATATAACAATACAACAGTTTATAATTTTATTATTATAAAAATAAAAAACTTTATTTGTAAAAATTACTTTAAAAAGAAATATTAAAATAATTTATTAATAAAAATAATAATTATTGAAATAAGATATTTGTTACTTATATTATATTAGTATAACTAAAAGATTACATAGTATTTATACAATAGTTATACCTTGTATAAAAAAACACAAACTGGTACTGGGTTGTATAAACCTGTAATAAGTCCTTGTAGTTGTATAAATTACAGAAATTAAAAAGATAAAAACCTATTTGAAAAACTCAAATAGAAAAATAATCTGAACTTTTAATAATATTATTATAAAGATTGAATCTATAAAACAGAGCTAAAACTTGTAAAACTGAATAATATATTGGTTTTTAAAAAGTGACTATTGTAACTAGTCAGACCAACAAAATCTTTTATAAAAAAAGGTTATATGTCAAAAAATATATAAACTAAAAATATAGTTGTATCTTATTTTTTAAGTTATTTGAACTAAAAACTTAGTAAAACTTAAATTAAATACTAAAGTAATAGAGATATATTGTGAAATAAGTACTGAAATTACAGTCAGAATCATAAGTATCCTACTCTCTTTAACTTTTTAAATTAAAAAAATATAACTTTAAAATTTTTACAACAAATAGTATTATATAAATCTAGGTCAGTAAATTTATTATTATTATTTTTTAATCACTACAACAAAAGTTAAATAAGAGCTAAATCTTTACTTGATTTTTTTTAACAAAATAAAAAATAATAATTGTATTTAATCAAAAATTAATAGAGATTTAAAATTAAACTCTAAAATTCTAAAAAACTTAGTATATTAAAATTCAAGTATTTTTATAGTAGTAATAAAAAATTTGAGTTAATTTGATGAGATAATTGTTGAGAAATTAAATTTTTAATTTTAAATTTAAGGTTTGATTTTTTTTTAAAAAAAATAGTTTGCATGACTAGGTTTTTATTGATTTTTATATAAAAAATAAATTATTTTCTATATAAAAATCAAAAAAAATCAAACCTTAAATTTAAAATTAAAAATTTAATTTCTCAACAACTATTTCATCAAATTGACTCAAATTTTTTGTCATTACTATAAAAATGCTTAAATTTTAACATACTAAGTTTTTGGAATTTTAGAGTTTAATTCTAAATCTCTATTAATTTTTGATTAAATATATTTTTTATTTTTTATTTTTTATTTTGTTAAAAAAATTTAAGTAAAAGTTTAGCTTTCATCTAACTTTTGTTATAGTAATTAAAAAAATTTACTGACCTAGATTTATATAATACTATTTGTTGTAAAAATTTTAAAGCTATATCTTTTTAATTTAAAAAATTAAAAAGGGTGGGATACTTATGATTCTGACTGTAAAAGTAAACTCTACAAGAATATAGCAGTTTAATAATAAGTTCTAACTGTAAATGTTATTTTAGCTATAATGTTATTAGATTAAATATAGAATAGAATACTAAAAATTCTAAAAGGTTTAATACAAGGTCAAAGGTTCTTCATATAAGTGAACTGTATTAAAGACTTAGTGACTATAATATATTTTTATTAATATCAACTAGAGTTATTAATAGGTGTAAGTAAATAAGTAGATATAGAAACTAAAATGTTTAAATAAAGAACTTACAAGCAAATTTTAGATATAGCAGTTAGTGTATAACCTTTAGGTAAACTATTTAAATTAAGCAATAACTAAAATTATACAAGTAACTAGTTGTATACTTTTTCTATAGTTATCTTTTGTAGTTATAATATAACTATTAGTTAAATGTACTATATTTTAATAAAATCTTAAGTTATAAGTACTTATTTTAATATTTAAAAAAGAAGATTATTTATTAGGTTTTTGTTTTTAAAAAATTATTTTATACTTTTTGTAGAAGTTACTAAACTAAAAGTAAAAAAAAATATTTATAATTTGTTTATATTCAAAAAATCTTAAAAGTTTATATATCTGTTAATATTTATTAAAGTTAAATATTAAGACTATCATAACTATTAGAATTAAGTATTAATATAACAATCTGAACTTATCAAAAAATTAAAAACATACTAACATTACTTCAAAGTCTTAATGAATTAATAAAATATAAACTTTTAATAAAGCTTACTTTATATAATATTTCAGAAGCAATAAAAAAAAATTTTTCTATAAAAATACAGTCTTTTTTAAGAGTTTTATATAAATTATTACAATCAGACTATAGTATCAAACAGAATTTAATAGCTTATTAAATAATTACAAAAAATAACACAATATGTTGGCAACAAACAAGAAAAATCAAACCTAAATTTTTAAACTTTTATAATTAAAACTAGCAATAGACTATCTAACTAATTTAAACTTTAACTTAATAAATATATAGAAAATTACAAAATATATTTTTTATTTAACAGAATTTGCAAAAATTTTATAATAGCTAAACTTTAAAACAATTAGACAAATAGTATTAAATTGTATTAACAAAGCACTAATACTATTATCTGCAAAACCTAAACTAATTTTCAACTATTTACAAAAGACTATCTTTTTTAGCTTATTTTTTTCTAATTATCAAATTATAACATTTGTTGTTAAAACTTATGACATATATTTTTCTTTAATTAAATATTAAAGATATATATTTTAAATATTTATAAACCTTTATTTAACTTTTACAAATATCTAAATAATAAAGTATAAGATTTTTTTTATAGTAGACAAAGTAGATTTGCAAAATTTAGTCTAATACAAAGAAACTTTATAAAAATTTTAAATTTTTGTCAAATTTTATTTAGCTACTTTGATTTGCTAGCTTTAAAAATATCTTTGTCTTTAATTTTACAAAAACTAATATCTAAATTAAAGAAAAAAATTATATTTTTAACTAAAGACCAAAAAAATTTTAAAGAATATATTAGACTTTTGCAAATAGATTACTTATTTACAAAACTATTAAATAATTACATTATTTTTTACAAATATTTATTACAAAATTCTATAGATTTAAAGATATTAGACTTGTTTTCTTAGTTGCAAAATACAGAAAACATTCACTTATTTCTAAATAGTAGTCTATTAATATATAGGATTCCAATACTATTACTAAAAATCTATTATAACTTTAACTATACAGGTCTTTCTAATTTATTAAAAGATGCCATATTTATTAACTTAACTTTACTGATTTTAACTTTTAAAGAACTTAGCATTATAGCTAAAACATTATATAAACATTATTATTTTTATACTATTATATATCTTAATTATAAATTAGCATCAACACAACCAACTCTCCTCGCTGATCACTCATACACAAACTGCAAGAAAACAATTTAGAAGTTTGCCAACAAACGACTGTCTAAACTGACTTTACAGGTTTAAGAAAAAAAATAAAGTGAGCAAAGAAGGTATAACAAGGGCAAAAAAGAAAAAATTTGGATAACTTGCTAAAAAGATAGAACAGAAAATGCCTTGGTTGATGCTAGGGAAAACAGAATTTAGGAAATTCTCTGTAACCTGGAAACGTAGATCTGTAGATCACTATAATACATGAACAGAAAAACAAAACAAACATGTAAATTAGTCAGTGTGCAAATAAATCTAATTAGGATAGTGATAAATATAAGCATAGAAGATTTCAGAACAACAAGTAACAAACAGGAACTACTAATATCTAGATAGGAAAATGAGTAGTACACAAAATCAAAAAGAAAGTCTAATGACAATCTATATTAAGAGAGCATATTGGGCAGCAAACAGCATACACAACAAGATGTTTTTCAACCAAGCAAGCAAACTACTTGCAACACCAGACAGAGAAGATGAAATTGTTACTATCCTAACAAAACAAGACCCAATAGAGGTTGCTTTGCTATGTATAACTAGAAAGATAATCAAAAAAGCAGAAGAAGAGCAACTAGAAAAGAAAATTAATATCAACAAACAAAGCAAAAATGCTACAATAGAAGAACCAGCAATAGCGCAGTCACAAAACAAAAGTAAAGATATATAGCAACAGCCAAATGAAGCAAACAAAAGTCAAGAAGAATCATATAAAGTAATACAAGAAAAGAAGACAGAAAGTAAAAAAACAGTAGAGAAAAAACTACAAAACAACAGTAACTTACAAAAAGAAGTAAGTATAGAGGTAAGTTTAATAAACAAAGACCAAATAAAAGAGAATTTGCCTACTCAAAGAAGAAATGCAGAAGAATAAGAAAAGATACAAGAACAAGAAGAGAAGCAAGAACAAGAAGACATTAGTAGAGAATTGAAAAAGAAATCAACATATTTGAAGAACCCTTAGAAGAAAGCATGTGGGCCCTAAACAAAAGAAATTGCAACCAAAACAACAGTTTACTCACTAACATATCAGTGCATAATATACCTGGCGAAACAAAAAAAGACTGTATAAAATTTATCAAATGGTCTCTAAGAAACAATATACATGTTAAAGATGTTAGAGAAATCTTTAAAAGAGAAAATATATGGATAGAAGTAAACTTCGACTGCAAATATGACAGAAGTGAAACAATACAAAGAATCAGCAAAAAGGAGAGTGACTAGTACAAAATGATATCAGAAGAAAAAGAGGAAGGTAGTAGAAGGAAACAAACACAATACAATAAGAAATATCAGAAGAAAAGAAACAATAAAGCAAGAATCAGAGAAGAAGAACCTGAACAGGAAGTAAATGAAAACAAGACAAACAAAATCCAATGCAGAATAAATAAAGAATTATAAAACACAAAAGACATAACAATCTGAGACTTGCCAATAAACATAAACAAGAAAGAAGTAGAATACATTTGCAAAAAATTTAGAAAAGTCTACATAGTAAGAATTAAAAGGTTAAAGTATAAGGCCTTAGCTATTGTACAAATAGAAGAAACACATAAGGACATACCATGGGCTATATCAGTAAACAATAACAAGTTAGTACAAGTAACTAAGAGGATAGAGAACCATAAAGCGAGAAAAAGACAAAGAAAATATACAACAAAACTGACAGAATTACTAAAAAGTTGCTCAGAAGTTCTATTATTATGGAGTTTGAAAAGCAAAAGGGTTAAATCAGTTTACATACCTCCAAACAGAAATGAAAACCAAAGAAGAACTGCAACAGTCATGTTTGCAACAAAAGAAGATATGAAATTAGCCCAGTCAAAACCATTCATGTTTAACAACTTTCGACTTTACTGGATAAAAAAAGGGATAGAAGAAACAAGATGAAGAGAAAACTTTAAACAAGAAAGAGGAAGAAGTTGGAAAAGGTTTAGTCAAACCTCCGAATCAGAAAAAAACATCAATAGAGAAGAAAAACAAGAACATGGGCCAAGCATAAACAGAAAAAAAAGAAGACAAAATCAAAGAGTAGAAGATTGAACAACAACAAGCAGAGGCTATACACAAGGTCAAGGTACAGAAATGAAGCAAGATATATAAACTCCTTCAAAGAGAAAGACAGACTCACAGAAGGAAAGTAGCGAAAACCAAATCTCAAGTACAAGAAGAAACATCATATACAAATGACATTCTAAGACAAATTGTAGAAAGACTTGAGAGATTAGAGAACACAAGAGGGACAATAGGGGAAACCCTGGCTGATCACTCCTAAGGGTGCTCTTGTTGAACCAATAAATATAGACCAGGAGATTGAAGAGTTCTTGCATATAGAAAGAAGAAATTTTGAAAGAAATGACATAGAAACATCTTCTGGTCACAAAAAAGAAACAAAGAAAAAAGGAAAAGAAAAGAAAGTAGATATAGAAATACAATATAAATATCTAAAAGAAAAATGGAAACAAGGAAGAAAAAAAATCAAAATTGCATGTCACAACATTAATGGACTTAAAACTAGTAGTTGGAAATTAGAAAACCTGATAGAATAGACAAGTGAAGAAGAGCTTACAATAGTAGGAATAACAGAAACAAACATTACAGAAAAGGAAAGGAAGGTTTTATTGTACAATTGCAGCACGTATTATAAAGGTTATTGGACTAGTGTAGCAACAGACAAGAAAAAAAGGTCAGGCATGAGAATATTAATAGATGGAAGGTGGGAAAAGCATGTGGAAGCAGTTAAAAGAATCAGCGAGTACTTGCTAGAGATGAGATTATATTTTAAACAACTAGAACTAGTAGTATTGGGAGTATACATTCTACCAAATAACAAATCGATCAGCAAGAAAATCCAGCAAAGAATCGTAGAGGTAGTAACAAACAAAAAAAGGAGTACAGAAATAATTATACTAGGTAACTTTAATCATACAGTAGATAACATACTAGATAGACAGCATCCACAAACATCAAGTTATAAAAGACTACCAATATTTAGCTAGCTTAAAAGACAAGACTTTGTAGACTCGTTTAGAAGCATGAATCCAGCAAAAGAAGCATACACATAGACAAATTAGGAGGCTGCAACAAAAATAGATTACATCTGGCTGTCAGAAACAATTGCAACAGGCTTAAAGAAAGCGAATATAGAAGAAGCAGAAGGCCTAACAGACAGTGATCACAAAATAATAACAACAGAAGTATAGGTAGAACATGTAATCGCAAACTGTAGTAAGGCAGAAACCAAACATAAAAACCAAACAAGAACAATATATCTATATAATGAAGCAAAACAAGAAGATTGGGAAGAATATGCAAGAGAGCTACAAAATCAGCTAGAATGAAAAAAATACTAAGACAACTAGAGGATAATGAAGCAGAAATAAATTATAACATAGATAGACTTGATCAGATATGGGATGCAATAGAAGGGGCCATAATTGAAGCAGCAAACAAGCAAATTCTAAAGAAAAAGATGTTTAACACAAAGGTGAACAGAAGACAAAACCAGAAAAAGTTAAAACAATACAAACATATTATTGAACTTCAACAAATAATCAAGAAAGCAAAAAGTATGAAGAAACAAGATATAGAGGAGAAAGAAAGAACAGAGATAAACAATAAACTAAAGAATATAGGGAAAGAGCTAGGAGTAACATTACTAAAACTAAACAGACAATGGTCAGAGGCCTGGATAGATGATATTAAAAGTTGGCAAAGAATGTTCAAAAAGACAAGAAGAGAAGAATAGAAACGAGCACAAAGAAAACAAATAGAAGAAAACATAAACAAAAGATGTGAAATGATTAAAACTAATCAAGGATGAATAATCTGCAGCCTACTAAACAGACTATACAAAAAGATTGTTCTAGACATTTCATAACACAAGATAAGAAAGAAGTCAACCTAGTATTAGAGCCAAATGCAGTCCTAAGTAGCTTGGCAGCACATTACAAAAACCAATTTAGAAAAAGGAACACCAAGCTAGAAGAAATGACAAAAGAATGAAAAGAAATATATAAACCGAAGGAGTGAATCAATGAGGTCTAGTATGAGGAATTAGATAGAAAAATAGAAGAAAAAGAATAGGAAGATATACTTAGAGAGCTCAAAGCAAACATGGCTTTAGGAATATTAGACATAAGCTATATACTAATAAAATGAGCAGAGAAGAAATCACAAAAAATATTTAGAACATTTGTGAACCTAATTATTAAAAGAGAAAATATACTAAAAAAGTGAAAAGTAGCACAAATATATCCAATTTTGAAGGATGTAGATTGGGGATACTGTCTAAACAACATCAAACCAATAGCATTAATTGAAACTTCTAGAAGAATCATTACAAAAATAGTAACAAGAAGACTAGCTAGAGTGTTTACAGAAAAGAACATACTCAAGGGTCCAAATTTCGCAGGTCTCTTAAACAACTCTACAGAGCAACCTATACACATACTAAATATGATAATGGAGAAGGCACAAGAGAAGAATAAAGAAGTTTGGATACTATTATAAGACATGAAAAAGGCATTTGACTCAGGTTCACTAGAAAGTCTAGAATGGGCATTAAAAAGAGTTAAAATATCACAAAAAAACAAGAAAGTATATAAGCAACATATTTTGTAAATAGAAACTTAAAATCATTACAGCCTATAGTTTAACAGAAAAGATAACTGCAGAAGATGGAATAGATCAAGGAGAGGTTATCTCACCACTAATTTGGTGCCTCTTCTATGATCCACTATTAGAAAGAGTACAAGAAGATAAATCACTAAGCTATACAGTAGAACAAGAAACAGCAGAAAGAGTACATAGTAACAACATCTCAGGATACAGACAAGCAGCAATAGCATATACAGATGATACAACATAGATTGCAAACAGCAAAGAAAAGATGTTAAGAATTCTGAGCATCGCAGAAAAATTCTTCAAGGCGAATGATATTGAAATAAATGGATCTAAATTAAAACTCATTATAATGAATACGAAAGTTAAAAAAGAGAAAAGAGAAATCACTTTTGGTCATAGCAAGATAACAAAAGAACTCAAAAATAGAATTGTAAGATCATTGGGAATTTGGCTAAACAGCAAAATAAGAGAAGTGCTATTATGCAAAAAGACAAAAGGAATAGTCAGCCAAACAGTCAAAGATCTAAGATACAAAAAAATAACAATGGGTCAAATCGCATATATAAACAATGCAGTAATAATTCCCAAATTAGGATATCTCTTACAATTAATGAAGATGTCAGAAAGGATGATAGATAAAATACATTAACCATTAATATGCTTAGCCAAACATAAATGCAATATGATGAAAACATCAAGCAATTGCACAATTGAACACAAAGATCTAGGCAATTGCAAATCACTAAGTCAAGAAATATTGACTAAGCAAATCAGTAGCATTTTCTCAAGACTTAACAGACAAGACAGTCTGGGTGAACTAAAAAGACTTAGAATAACTCAAGGATGTCAGAAAGCAGGCCTAACAAAAAACATCTGGCATAATGAAAATAAACCAGAAGCTATAAAGTTTTGGAAGAATAATCTAGCATGTCAAACAATAGCTAAAGCAAAAGAAATAGGAATAAATATCAAAGCAGCAAAATGGCTATAGAAAGTATATAGACATGGTAAACAAATAAAAGATATGCTCGAAACGAAAATGCAGATAGCAAGTAGTAGCATAATAAATGATTAGGGATTATTATATGTGAATTAGCTAATAAATACAAAAAGTAACAGCTTAATCACATAAAGACAGCTCAAGAGTCTTCAAGTCTATCATGTAATGGAAAGAAAGCCAAGTGGTTTAGCGAAATAGAGAGGAAAATGCTAAAAGTACAAAAAAGCAGAAAAATACAAGACCAGTACAAAATAAACAGCTATAACACACAGGCATTAAGGATTAAGTGGACAAAGATGTCAGAAGACTGAAGGAAAAAAGAATGGATCGTGCATGAACCAAAACACAACCAGCAACTAAGCAAAATAGTCAAGAAAAAGAAGAAAAAAGTCTTAGCAGAGCATTGGCTAATGCACAAAAAAGAAGGAAAGACACATACAGAAATAAGTCTGTGCAAAGGTTGTGAAAACAGATCAGAACAAATGACAGATAAATGTGAGAAATGGATAAGACGAGACCAAAACATAAAAATAGTTCCAGAGTTACTAATAAAAAAAACAAACAACAGAATAAATGCAACATTAAAGCAACTACTAGAAAACAGAAGAATTGAAGAATGAAAAAGAGACAAAATGGAACTATCAGAATTAAGCTGACAAAAGAATTAGAAATAGAACTAATCAAAAAACAAGGATTAAACAGTATAATTACAGATTAGCTAACAGAAATCCTAATGTGAAACAAGAGAAGGAACAAAGAAAAATATACTGTCTACACTAATAGGACATTATATAAGAAAACAATATAAAAAAAATGGGCATTGGCTGGGTACAAATAGATGATAAAGAAGACTGGCCAGAGGAGGAGACTGTATTCGGACTTGAGGGTTGGCCTTCAGCAATAATAGCAGAATTAGCAGCAATATGGGTGGCAATTCTAACAATTCCAGAAGGAAAAAACATAGAGATTTATACTGACAGCATCACAGCATTAAGAAACATTAACAGAGCAATACAAAACATAGAAGATGAAAGTACAATAAAGAAAAAAAACACAATGTGGAAAATGAACACTATAGGCCTTATCAAAAGCAAGAATATAAAAACAGAAATAGTTAAAGTTAAAAGCCATAGTGAAGATAAGTAGAATGATAAAGCAGATTCTCTTGCAAAAAAAGGAGCAATTTGTGGAAATTTAATACAAGCAGAAAAGGTTATATGTGATAGAATAGAGTACCATTTAGAGTAAGAAAATAAGAAAGTCAATAGGTCAAATATTGTTTAGACTATATTCCTATTTAACATTTTTTACTATTGAATAAACTTGTATTATTTTTTATTTAGTTGATATCTCTTCTACTTCTAAACACAAATCTGTGAAGCCTTTAAACACTTCTTGTATTTTTTTTTTTTTTTGAACTTTGGCAACAATGCCAGTTAGTTTATTAAGCTTTTAATTTTTAATATAGTACAGGTTTTACAATTACATATTTAGAATAAATTATACTAGTATTATATTTGCTATCTAATATTATACTACTAACTTCATCTGATTATTTATATAGAATCTAAATGCATATTCACTATATGTTTGCATATAGTTATCTTAGCAACCACTTGTGATCAGAACATATCATTGAACTACTACACAAACAGGGATATTTACTGAACTTAATACAGTATTCTATATATCAGAGATACTGGTCTTATTTCTTCTACCTCCTAATTTTAACTATATCTAATAATATCTTGTTTCTTATATTTCTTATCTTTTTGTTACTATATCACTTCCAAATTAGTTCTACTTGGGTATGTCTAATCTTTTTGATCTTTTATCTTTGATATGCCTATTATTAATTTCTTTAAAGTGTTCTGACAGTGGTCCAGAATCTATAATAAATTTGTATTTCAAGCCAAACCTGCTATTATCATTGGTCTTTTGACTAATCTATATCTTAAGTCAGATCTGCTACTGTTATTTTTGCAGATGTCTCAGGTCTTAATATTATACAATAACTTGGTATTGCATTTAACTTCTAACAAGATGCTTCTTTCTATAACAAAGACTAGAACTTATTGTACTTACAAACAGAACAATTCTGATTATACTTAGAAAGTTCTTTCAATCTTAGTGATATTATACTCTATATATTGCAAGCTCTTAGCTTATTTATTAATATTTGCAGAACAATTTTGGTTATAATCAAAGAGTTATACTGACCTTAAGGATGCCATACTATCTTGCAAATCTTATTTTATATTGGTTAGTTGATTTTAGTCTTGTTTATCATAGACTTTCATATAGGTATAATCAGAACTTAATTTGGTATCTTTATATTGCACAATGAAGTTATATACCAACCTTCAAGATCTTCCTTTCTATAATTAAACTATTTAGCTATGCTAAAGATGCTTCCAATTTTGGTTAGGCCAATCTTTTATTACAGGCCATTCTTGTGTTTACAGCTTCTTTCATTATTCCAGTCTTAGTTATTTCTGATTACTTCTCTAATTAAATTCTCTTCTTCAATTCCAATTAAAACTTATTCATACAATCTGTTGATTATTTTATCAAGCAAGTATTTTACAAGTTGGATACAAAGATGTTGATACTGCCTATATTAGAAGGTGTAAAGATGTTGATGCTGTTCTAGCCTAAAGGACTTATATATACAAGCTTTTCATAACTGTAACTTTCTATAACAACTGCTTGTTACATAAAGTGCCTGCACTCCATGATTGGGTCTTTTTTCAGGAATTTTTATTTTTATTATGTATTGCACTTGAACTTGATCACAGAGTTTTGCATTCAATTACAGGCTCCTTATTAGATTACAAAAACTAAAATCTTTCAATTTTTGCTTTTAGGCAAACTTAAACTGTTAACCTTAATTGTGAAGATATGGGAGCTTAATTACTAAGTTATGAAACTTACATCTTATATATTTTTTTTATTTACTTTATCAAAATATAACTTATATCTAATATATCTAAAGCTATTCTTGTTTTTAGCTTTATTAGTACTTCTTTTTATTTTTTTTATTTTATTTTTTTTAACTTTTGCATATCATTCTTTTTTGATATTCTTTTGTAGTTTATATACTTTTTTTATTTTTCTAATATTTTTTTTAATTTGGTATTTCTCTTTCTAAACTGTTTTTTATAGTGTTCTGCTATCTCTATTCTAACCTTTTCTAGTCTTGTTAACAAGCTTGTTTCTTCTTATACTTGTTTAATAAATTTGTTAAGTACTATCTTTTTGTAAGGCCTATTTAACAGACTAGCTATTATTTTTCCTTAGTCTGTTTTAATTATTTTACTATATTCTCTTTTATTTGTTTTTTTTATACTTACTCTTATTTTTCTTTTTCTTTTCTTATAACAGTTTTTTTTTAACCTTTTAAATATTGCTTTTGCAATCTTAGTAGTTTCATTTCTATTTTCTTGCTTAGTATTTTTAATTGTTTATTTATTTTATTTTTTTTTTTTCTGCTACTTTTTAGTTTGTTTTTTTTTAGTATTAAGATGACCTTTTTGTCTTTTGACTTTTATTAATCACTTATTAGTATTGTGGTTCAATGAACCACTACAGGAAAGAGTACAATTGGCTATACAGGTAACTTTTTTATATTACTTATTTAAGGAGTCTGCCCGAAGGTTCCTCACTAATTGCCGTACCTAACACTTCTGCTTGGGTGTTCTATTTTAAACCTTCTGAATTTGTAATCTGTATTAACTCACTGGGTTATGCTCAGATCATTGTCTTAACCTTAGGACTAATTTATCCTCAAAGTAAACCCTTCAGAACCTTCTGTACCTATTTTTACAACTGACCTAGATATTGCTATAGCAGAACCAACACTTGCAGTTAGAGCTAACTATTAAACTGCTATGTTTTTATAGAGTTCACTTAAACCCCAGCATCTACTTCATAGCATAACCCTGGTATTTTAGTATACCTCTGCCTTTTCACCTGCCTTTTTACCAAACTCTCAATCCAGATAGCCCATGTAGGACTATGACCAGTTCATCAATATATCAGGTTAGCCCGATATTCTTTTTCTTCAATGGCCTGATTGGTGGTACCTCCAAGACTTCTAACTCAGAGGTTCTTGCCCATCTGGCTACTATGACTAGGTACTATGACCTTGGTATCTGTTTCTCCAAACTAGCCTTTACAGTAGGGCCATCAAAGATCTAGCTATCTCTCTACTCAGGTCTTCTCAAATGAACTTCTTGTTACCCAATTTTAATAGATTTATATAGCCACAAGGACTTATCTAGTGTTTGCATCACCCGATTTGTCAGTTTGCATTTCTCTGTAAATGCCATACTTATACAGATGCCTATAATCTGCCAGTCATGTTGATGCGACCACTATTACAGGTATCCTAATCCAATCATTAGTAATAGTTCTGTAATATGAATATTACATAAGTAATTATTCAAATATTTACTGTCAATAGGATTTGAACACTCAATCTACCACTTGGGGATTGACAACCTGACCACTTTACTAGATCGCCATACCTCTCTGCTACTTTTTAGTTCCTTTTTGTCTTTATATATCTAATTAATTTTTGAAGTTTAATAGTACTTTTCTTTTATTTTTGTTCTTTTTAGCTTTTTCTTTTATTTGTTATTATGCTATATACTTTTTTCCTTTGATATATACTTACTTGTTGCTATAATAATCACTTCTTTTATAATATCTCAAATATTATTTATTTTATTTATTTTTCTATCTTTTTTTTGTTCTTTTTTATAAATATTTTTTAAGATCTCTTTTACTTTTAGTCAGTTTTGTAACTCTTGTGCATAGTTTTTCTAATTTGCTATTTTTGCTTGATTATACAAATATACTGTTTTTGATAGCTTCTTTCTATTAGTTTTTGCTTTGCTTATTTCTGTTATTATATATTTGATCTATACTTTTACTATTACTATTCTATAATCCTTTTTGTAATTTCTTCTATTTCTTTAATTTCTGCTTTTTTTTTTTCCCTTAAGCAGTCATGCTAGTGCTTTATTAAGATTTTGAAATTACATTTGCAATTACATAAATATCCTTAACAACTAAGCCTAGCATCATCTGACCACCCTAATGATACCTAAGTGCAACCTGTTGCATTACTTCAAGCAGAAGTAAGCTGCTCGTCTGACTACTTAAAGTCCATAATAAAAGGGTCTTCTCCCTTTCATGACAAGCTCTAAAATTGTTTTCTGTATTTCTTTTCCAATTTGGCTTTCTTTTTCTTTCAATTTCTCTTATCTCTCTTCAATTAATTGCCAATTTGGTTTTTCTTTTTTTCTTGATACTTTTTCCTTTTCTTCTTTTCTTCTTTTTATTCTACCTGTTATTCCTTCATTTTTCTCCCATTCATTGACCTTCTTACATCAAATTCTTTATACTTGTTCATAAAATGTATCACAGGCTGTTCTTGCTACTACTTTCATAAACTGCTGCCTTGACTTTGTACTTAGGAGCTGCCTTAATCTGTCTTGTGTTTCTTTTGGAATAAGACCTTTAATTAATGCTTCTCTTATTTTGATTTTTTCTGCTTCTGTTTTCCCAAAAAGTGCTGTATATAATATATATGAAGGAACCTAAACTTTTTCTTCTTTGAAAAACACATTCAAAATTTAAACTATATTTTAAATAATAGTATAAATAATTAGTCATTAATAAAAGAAAATAAAAATTATTACATGAAAGACTATGATAATAATAATCAAACCCAATGTACAGGGCAGACTATAGTACTTTGCACAGCTGTAAGAGCCAAGCATACAGTGATTGACCCTGTAAAAGACAACTTTAAAAGATTATTTTCAACATCTTTAGCTCTTTATAATCTTAATATATGTTTTAACAAATTCCTTCTTCATTATAACATACCTTTTTTTTCTTACAATCAAACTATTCAAACACTTATATAGCATATTATAAATATAATTACAATCAAAAAGTTACTAATATTACATTTTTTGTTAACTCTATTTATAGTAAAACTTATATATACATCTCTAATAACTTACTTCCTTCTAATTATATTATTATTCCTTCTTATCTTTTTTTTAAATTTTATAATTTTCCTCTTAAATCATATTCTTTCAACTTTACTTCTAACATATTAGACTTATTTCTTAACAATATTCTATCTTTATATCTACTAACAATTAGGCCACAAACCTCTATACCAATCTAAAACTTATATGACTTACATCTAAATATTGCTACATACAATGTTTAAGGCTTTAATACAACAACTAAAAAGGAAGCTTGGCAAAACTACTGTCTTTACAACAATATTAATATAGCATATATTACTAAAACAAAAATTGCTAACAAAACTAATTCTTAGTTTTGCAATAACAATCTTTTTATTTATTTCTAAACCAACTTTGAAAACTCAGCAGAAGGCACTGCTATCATAATTCATAATCAACTCAAATCTTATATATATAATTGTCAAACACATCCAGATGAAGCTATTGCTTTAGACCTTTTTTTAAAAAATAATATTAAACTTCACATTATTGCAGTTTATTTTTTCTTTACTGATATGCAAAAATGAAATAATATACAAAATACAGTAATTATATGAATTCAACAAACTATCAACTAAATCTATATCTAATTGTTCTTGGAGATTTTAATATATATGATAACATTTGTAGCTTCTTATCCAAATTTCAACTTATTAATTATCTACATCAATCTAACATATATGATCTTAGAGCACATGTTAACAACAAATACTATATATGATCAAACAATACTAGTCAAAACTATATTAACTATATTTGGATTGACTCATTCAACATACAGTTCTTTCTTTCATATAAACTTGATAATAGTAATACTTCTATATTAAGTGATCATTCTATTTTTCTTTCTTCTTGAACTTTTACTAATGCATATAGTAAACCACTATGTTATCATACTGGTATTAGTCATAGAATCTTTAACTACAAAGTTATATTACCAGAAAGGTAAACAGAATTTTTTAACCTTCTTTTTTCTAATCTCAAAATACACAATACTCTATTTAACTATAATACAAATGAGAGTATCGAAGCCATATAACACAAAATTGAATACTTAATTATTAATACTGCAATACATTTTATCCTTAACAAAAAATTATACAAATGTAACTATAATCACCAATACTCTTTCTACAGCATCTCACTTCATTTATTATTTAAAAAACTTGGTCACTTAATCAAAATTTTGAAAAATCTTAACAACAATTTTAACATAAATCAGATTAATTCAAGAATTCAAAATATCAATTCAAGATTTCAGTGCAACATTTATATTCTTATCTCTCATCAACATTCACAACTTAACTAATGGATTCAACATGCACAAGATATTTGAAAACAACTCTACCATGCTTGTCATCTTGAAAACTTTTTTTTACTTTAACAAAAAATTCAATAAGCTATCAAAAAAAGATGTAAAACACTTTCTACATATTCCAAACATACTATTAATAATATTCTTAATCACTATAAAGCTTCTATTCACTTTTTTAACATCAAACTTTCTGATCAAATAGTCACAGATCAAACCTTATTAAACATTATATACAATCTCATTTTCATAACTAGACAGCTTATCAACTAACTGACCAAATCCTTTTTAATAACTTTTGGTCTGTACAATATTAACCATTATCACATATCAACACTTAATAGTATGACTTCCTTTCTTCTCTTATTACTAAAAAAGTTACTTAAACTATAGCAAATCTTTTTAATAAAAAAGCCTATGGTTTTACAACCATTAGTTATGAAATTCTTAAATATGCTAGCACTATCTGCATTAAAGCTATAACTGCTTTGTTTAATCTCTGCCTTGTTTCAGGTCAAACTTCTAAATAATAAAAGTACAACAAAATTTACACTATTTCTAAGTGAAATACATTCGATAGAGACCTTAATCTTACTTATCCAATAAGTCTTATTGAACACATTTGCAAAGTCTATATAAAAATTATTACTAATAGAATTAGTAATATATTTTTAAAACATTCTATACTCTCACTATACAATTATGTTACCTTATCTAATAACTGTACTTTCACACCTATTCATATATTACTAAAGATGCATTATGCAACCAAAAACCATTTGGCTTCTATCTTAAGATATGAATAAAGCTATAATTCTGTTAACTTGAATCTTTTTTAATACTCACTTCAGTGTCTTGCACTTCCTAGTTCTATTATCAATACTATTATTAACTTATTTACTAACTGACAATATCAAGTTATTACAAATCTTAGTTTTACACCTTCATACTCTGTACTTAATAGTATTGACTAGGATGAAACTATTACTTCTCTCTTGTGGAGAATTTATTATAACCCACTCATTTTATATATTCACAATAATTTTAATAGTTATTTTATAAAAGTTTCTTGGCCAACTAATTTTAAAGATCTAACATATAACAAACTTGAATTATACTGTTAGTTTTTGCTTATATGAATAATACTCTTTGGGTTGCATCTTTATAGCAAGAGCTTTTACAAATTCTTAACATAGCAGAATCCTTCTACAATATAACAAACATTTAAATTAATCCTACTAAATCTATACTTACAACTAATAAACCTTTAACTAACTACAATCCTATTATATACAATAATTATTTACTTAACTTTCATCCTTCAAGTGAACTATTCAAGTTTCTAGAATGCTAGTTTATACTTAATAACAAACAAACAAAACAGACAAAGCTCATTATGACTAAGTCTTCATATCTTATTAAAACTGCAAATACTAAACAAATTACTAATACATATATATTATATATTATTAATACAGTTATTATTTCTATAATCAAATATCACCTTCATAATATAATTCTTAACCAAAATACTTGTAACAAAATTCTTACAAACTATATTGGACTTGTTAAAAACAAAGCCAAACTTAGTTATACAACTTCTACTAGTACTTTACTTTATTTACAATTATATAATATTTACAACATACAGAATATTCAACTACAACACCTTATCACAAACTATACCAAAAAATTTAACTCTCCTGATCTTCTTGGTATTAGTATTTGTATTTGACTTCAGCAACTTCAAAATAATCTTTGGTTACCTACTAGTATACTTATATACAATAATTCTACTATTGATGAACCAAACAAACATTCTACTAACTTTAAAATTATTTAACTTTTCAAACATTTTGGTATAACATTTACTTTTAACTCAACTTACAACATTCTATATACTATTCAAGAAGGCTTTATCTTATTGGAATTTTTTCTTTACTCATATTCTAAATACCTAATTTTCAAAAACAACTTAAATATTATGGTATTCTATATTTAGACCAACTTACTACATTTAATAATTCATGATTACTAAACTGAAAACACATCTCTTCTTGCATTCATAAAATTTCAAAAGGCAAACAACTCCTCTGGTTTATCTATTTAGAAGACCAAGTTACAAGTCATTCCTATAACTATATACTATGCTTATACTTACACCTATTTGATACTAACTAGTATAGCTATACAACTTCTTATCATATAAAAACTCTGGCTTGTTATAGTACTTGATAATTAAATCATTATTGGTAAAGCCAGAAGACAACCTTCTCAATTTGGCACTGTGCTTATTACTTACTAGCAATGTCAAATTGAATTACAATTTATTTGCTTATATCTACTTGCATCTATTTAATTAAAGGCATATTCTGGTTGTTTCCTTAACTTATATACAATCAATAACAAATATACAATTACTATTTTTACTAATCTTTTAACTTAATTTTTTTGATCGAGTTAACACAAATAACAAAACTCTTAATTTTAATGCCAATTATTTGAACCTCTTATACTCAGTTGCAATCAGATACTTTATCCAAATTCCAAATCCACTCAATATTATTATTTCAACAAACTCAATCCCAACTATCTTTGAACTCTGTATACTAAATCATAAACTCTAACAAATTGCCAATTACAACACTAACCAACAAGAACTCCATTTCTATACTGATGGCTCTGTTATTAATTTGAATATTTCTCAATGCTCTATAGGTATTAAATAGGTTCAAGTTGACAATAATTCTATATTGCATACATTTTAGGTACAAGTCAACCTTTGGCTATGCTCATTTAAATCAGAACTTACTGCTATCTTATTAGCTCTTATTACTACCTCTAGAAACTGTATTGTAAATATAAATACAGACTCTTAATCTATAATTTCAAAATACCAAAACCTTTTAAATTCTTTTACTACTTTATCATATACATATACACCATACTTTTCACTTTGGAACACACTTGTCAACTTTATTAACTTGTACAAAATTCAAATCATCTTTCATAAAGTTACTGCTCATCAAGATAATATATATAATAATTTAGCTGATCAACTTGCACATAACTATTATAATCTGTCATATCTTACTTTCATGTCATATAATATTTATAACCCAGCTTATACTCTTATTCTTGAGAATTTTTCTTTTGAACTACCAACTTGTCACAGTATTTGTATAATTTGTCATACATATATTTATGCATTATGGATTACTCAAAACCACTTTCTTAAATGAAAAAAAATTTTTATCTAAATTAACTGACAAGCCACTTGGTTATATATCAACAACAATCAAAAAATTTCAAACTTCTTATATAGCTTTCAATCATCTACTCTTAAGTCTTTTAGAATT
>CAJVQA010003023.1:0-20472 GCA_910591915.1 Cetraspora pellucida
AGAGTTATAAAATGTTAAAACTCTTGCAAGAAAGTCAGTACTAATAGGCTTGGATGTAAGAAGATCTATTGCTTGTTATTTGTTGAGTTTGTCAATGTTATAGTTTTGTGCTGCAGTGTTTTGATAAAGGTTAAAATATAAATAAAAATAATAACTGTGATGTTTAGGATTGGTTTGGATATTATTAATTTTGTAAGCAGAATTTTTAGCTTCAGTTGCAAGTTGGTCAAGAAGAGAAGTTGGAATCTCTTTGTTAAAGGTTGCTTCATGTTTATTATTTTTGTGAAATATAGAAGGGCTGATATTAGATTGTTTCCAAATTTCATTTTCCTGTTTAGGGAAATCAATAAAAGATTTTTGAAAAATATCATTTAAAAGTTTTGAGGAATTATGCTGATATTGAGGCTTTTTGGAAGGAGTTTGGGTTTCTGTTTATTTTTCTTTGTTTTTAGATTCAACTTTTTCTAAATAAGAGCAAGTTGCATCTGTATAGGTAAGTATATGATGATTGACTAGTTTAATTGTGTTGTTACGACATTCTTGTAAGTTGTTAGGTTTTTCAAATTGTAAATTTGTAGGTATGGTTTCTTTAAGATGTAGAATAAATTGTTGCTGAAATTGAAATTTAAGAGAGTTAAAAACTTTAGTTTTATAAAGAGACTTAGTAAATTGTCGATTGTATAGAGGGAAGAATTGTTTAAACCATTGTTTAAAATGGTCTAGTAAGTTTTTAAGAGATGGAATATTTAATTTTTGAAGAAAGAGTATTTTAGGGATATTAAATTTAAGGTAAATATTAAATTTGCTATCTGATTTGATTATAAGATATTGTTTATCTTGATCAATATCAGTTACTTCTGATTTGATTGTAAATTTTTTAGGTTAAAGTTTGAAGTCTTCAGCAAATTTGACATAATCAATTGTCTGATAATTATTAGAAAGATATAGATAAATATATGCAAGATTAATGCAAAGTTGTAATCTGTTTTGGTTTGTATAAGGTAGAATGGTTGCAGATAAGGCAAAGATTTTTGAATAGTTGAGTTTTGTAAAAAGAACTATAGTAAAAGTTAGGATTAATTTTTCAAAAGTATCTTCGAGTATATTGAAAGAAATAGTAATTGTTTTGTCAGTTTTAGGATTATTTTGTTGGATAAATTCAACAAGAAATTCAGGTCTACTTCTAGCTATTATATGAATAATATGATAAAAGCTAGATTTAAGTGCTTTGCAGTTGTCAGTTTTGGGTTTGATTTTCTTGCCAGAATAGAAGTCATATAAGTGTTGTTTAAGAAGATTGAACATTTTTCTTGAGAAATCTGTTTCAAGTTGGGTTTTGGATTTCATTGCTTCAGAAATAGAAAAGTTGGTAAGCCAGTCAAATGTTGGATTAGCTTTAATATTATTTTGGTTATTAGAGCTATTGAGTTGTTGTTTATCTAAGAGTTGTTCTTGTTGTTGTTATGTTTCTAATTGCATTTGTTTAAGTTGTTTTTGTTGTTGTTGTTGTTATTGATTGTTTTGTTGTTGCTGTTGTTGTTGCTAATTTTGGTTGTTGAATAAATTGCTGTTGATGTTCATGTTGTTATTAGTATTGTTTGTATTTTCTTCTGTTAAGGTTAAAGGATTAAGTTGAAATAATAGTAGGTTTCTGTATTCAGAGAATGATTATTGAATTTTTTGAATAAGAGTAGTGTATAGGCTTTGTTGAGATGTAGAAGTGCTTTGTTGAGGTGTAGAGATGCTTTGTTGTTCATTAAGTTGGGTTTGGATATATGATTTATAATGAGGTTTGTCATTAAGTAAGATAGAATCAGCTGCTAAGTAGTATTGATTTTTGTTACTTTGCAATTAATAGGTAAGTTATATACAGCATATGTATGCTGATGTGTGATAGGTGAGGGAGATGAGCTAGGTGATGGTGTGATGAATTCTGTAGAATTCATAATATTGTGTACTAGAGATTTTTTATCTTTAGTTTTTTTAATTACATTAATTGCTTTGCTTTTATTGTATGTTTGATTGGTTGCTGAAATAAAGTGTGTATGAAATGTTTTACAAAAACAACTAACAATAGAACTTGTTGTTGGTGCCTTAAAAAAATAACTAGTTTTATAGTACTTCTAAGTTCAGTTGTTATACAGCTGCTAGGTTGTTTGTTAGAATGAATAGGATGTGATGTATTTATGTTATCTTTATGGATTCTGATACTGAAGCTTTTAGGGCATTTTTGATAGAAGTAGTCAAGGTCAATAGTATCAGGTATAGCTGTTACCAAGGTAGGCATTTTGTGTAACTATATATGCTAGATAATTGTGTAGTGTTAAAATTTGTTAAAATATTTATAAAACTAAGTTTTCTAGAAAAATTTTTCAAATTTAGAGGTTTCTAGACTGTTTAGAAAAGATCAGAAAAATGTGGGACTATCAGAAAAGGTAATTAGATGTTTAGGAAATTTTAATGGGTACCAGAAAAGTGAAATTTCCAGGGCAACCCAGCAAGTTTTCCTAAAATTGCCTTTGAAAAATCTTGCAAAGACAAGTTTAGTTTTGCCTTTTTGTTGATATTTTAGTGAGTTTTAATCCATTTTTGATAAAATATACATCAAAATGTTCGTATCAGTAAGCTAAACAAAGTATTACTAAAGTAGAAAGTGTATTTAGTTAATAAAATTTTAAGATAATAAACAAAAATCAAAATTTTGTTTTTATAACTTTTCTTAGCAGCCAGGTGGTGCTGGAGCTTAAATCTTAGCCATTTAGAAGCAAAAAAGTGTTCTGAACAAGTTTACTTAAGAGCAAAAGTAAGGTTAACTTAATAAAATAATTAGAAATAGTTAAATGTTTTTAGCAAAAATTTGGTACAAGTGATCTGCAGAAAAAGTTATGATTTTTTCTCCAGTATCTGTTTTCTCTAAAGAATATTCTTTATATAATATTAAAGTATCTATTATATATATATGTTTTTTTTTAATACATTTTTTTGCAAAGCCTGTTGCAAAGCTTCTTCTTCTATTGGTAATTCTTCCTTAAATAATAATTCTTTAGCTTCTTTGCTTTTTATTTTTTCTAGATCTTTTAGTCTTTTAAATTTTTTTGATCTTTTAAGTCTTTTGGATCTTTTGAGTTTTTTAAATTTTATAATTAGGTAGTTTTTTTGATCTTGCCTAGAAAGATTCAAAAATTTTGAAATAAGAGGTGTAGCAACTTAGTAAAGTAGATAAGTTGTCAACCTCCCAGGTGGTAGATAGTGAGTTCAAAACCTACTAATAGTAAAAAATTTGAATAATTACTTATATAATATATAGATAGTATTATAGTAATGGCATTCTGTCAATCAGATGAGATAAGATACTTGTAATACAGTCATACCAGCATGATTGGCAGGTCATAGACATCTGTGCAATGTTGAAGTTACATAAAAAAATACAAATTGGCATTAGGTAGTACAAATCTAAAATAAGTCTTTGTGCTTGTAAATCTGTAAACTAGAAAGCTGCAACCTATTTGGAAAGACCTAAATAAAGAGGTAGCACAGATCTTTGACAGTACTACTGTAAAGGCTAGATCTAGGAAATGGATACTAATATAGAAGAAATTGGATAGACAAAAACCTCAGATAAGGTGTATAAGCAACCAGGCTGCCAGAAGTCTTGAATTGGAGAAAAAGAACCTTGGAAGACAGATATGGGGTATTAGAAATAGGTTATAGTTCTTCTAGGCTATCTGAATTGAGAGTTTGAGATTGAAAACAAGAGTATACTATAAGTACTAAGAATATGTTGTAAAGTTGATGCTAGGGTCTGAGTAAACTCTGCAAGAATAAGCCCTATTAACAAAAGACTAAATATAAGTAGTTAGTTAGCAAGAAGGCCTCTTAGAGCCCTATTATTAGATGATATACTCTAAAATATGTAACAGCTTAATGGATGTACAGACAGAAAGGCCAAGATTAAGTTAGATAGCACTTCAGTATATGAGAACTTGTATGCTATTTGTTGATATAAGTATAGAAATCAAAGTGTTTAAATAAGTAATCTCTTAGTAGATTACAGATATAGCAACTATTATAGAATCTGCTATGCAGATAAAATATTTAAAATAGATAACCAAAAGTTGTATATATGACTAGTTGTAGACTTACTTTGTACAATTTATGTAATTATAATTAAAATACAATAAAGGCAATAGCTGCTAATAACTACAGCCTTAGTGAAAGCAAAAAAAAAAATTTTTAGAGTACAAAGGCCAAACAAAAATAATAATTTACTTATTTTTGATAATGAGTTATTTAATCTTAAAAAAATTCCAATATTTTTTTAAAATTGTTTTTTAGATGTTAAATTTTGGCTTTCAATCTTGTTTTTCTATAGCATTCTCTATAGTTTAAGTATTTTCTTTTAATAAAACTTTAGCAGATTGATAAATTCTATCTTAGTTTAAGTTATACTAACTTCTAGCACTTTTGTTAGACTCAGTATAGTGTTTAATTCTATTTTAAATTTTCTAATTTAAGTTATATTAAAGATCTGAGCTAATTTTATAAGTATATATATTTTTTAATTTACAGAACTATAGGTCTTCTTGCATACTTTTTAAGTAGTGCATTCTTAATTAAGGTTTCTGAATATTACATATTTTGTATTAAACAAGAGTTCTTCTTTATAGTTCTGTTATATAATATTTATAAGTTTTTAATTTATTAGAGTTAAAATCTTTATAGTAGACTTTGTAATAAGCAATACAAGCAAGTTGGATCTTTAGCTTATATAGTTTTTCTAGTTATTGTAAAAAAAGCAAAAACAACAATAATAAGTTTTTCTTTTGCTATAGTAGGATTGTCCTTCTTGTTCTACTTAGTCTTAATTATATTTATATCTGTTATTAAGCTTCAATTGAGCAGTAAAACAATTTATTTCTATATAGTCATACTCATTACAGCTATAGTATTAGTTTTCTAAACAGTCTTTAAACAAATAAGTAGTTTGTTTGCAATTCTTGCAAGCTAATTGTCTTTTTGGTTTGTTGAAACAGTTGGTAGATTGGTAATCATATCTATTGCAATGTTGGTATTAATTTTTAGAACAGTTTTTATGTTAATAAATAATTTTGCTACAGATATAATATGCAGAATAGTTTTTTTTTTAAGAATAAATAGTTCATTCTTTAGTATAATCTTCTTTCTTAAAAGTTATATAAAAGGCATAGCTTCAAATAAGTTTAGATATTCCTGCTTATATAGTTCAAAATCTTCTAAAATAGTGCAAATAGATTGTTTTTCTTGAAGTTGTTCTTGCTTATAAAATGTATTAAGAACAATTTTTTTTCTTTTCCAATAAATAGCATATTGAAAACTTTTTTAGTTATAGTTGGCTTTTACTTTCTTTGACTAATTATTTTTTAATAATAGTAAATAAGAAGTAGCAGATACAACTTTTGCATTTAAAGGAATAAGTTATTTTTGTACTTTAATAGATAGGTTTCTAATAATTCTTAATAATCTGAAAGTAGTTCTAGTAGCAGCAACAATAATGTTTTTAGATGGTTTTTCTATTTTTAATTCTAATTCTTTTACTGTTTAATAAAAAATTATATTGACAGAGGCTTTGTTGTTAATAATATCAAGATAGGTTTGGTCTTGAATATTAATATAGCATTTAATAGAAATAATAGTAGAAATATATTGAGACTTGGTAATTTCTTGGTTTTTTGCTATAATATAAACAGTAAGAGCAGTTCTAATAGAGTAATTTTTTTTTTTTTTTTTTTTTTTTTTGTTAAAGGCTATACTTGTAGCGATACTTTATTGACTTTATATCAGATTAGCTATTACAACTATTTTTACAGAGATGAGAGTACAGCTAGTCATATATGCAACTTTTGGTTGCCTATTTAAGTAGTCTGCCCTAAGGTTCTACACTAAATGCTGTACCTATAACCTACTAGAAAATTATTTATTTAAACCCTCTGATCATCTGTCTTGTCATATTGGAATCTCCAACTAACTCTTCATATATACCTAACCAGTATACCATCTGAGCAGTATGGTATCTACCCTTTTTGTACTGATTCTCAGGCTATTACACATTTCAGAGTATGTCATCTGTCAGTAAGGCGCAGAAGGCCCTTTGTTGTTAACTATCTATTCACTTTTAGAACACTAACACAGGCTACTCTTGCAGAGTTCATCCAGACCTTAGTACTGACTTTACAGCATATCTCTAGTACTTTTAGTATATCTTTGCTTTGAACCTAAACTCCCAATCCAGATAACTCAGAAGGACTGTGACCTGTCTTTAGTATATTGAGACAGGCCCAATATCCTTTTTCTCTGGTCCAAAATCTGGCAGTCTGGTTGGTAGTACTCCTTACTTGAGATTCTTGCCAGTCTGAATCCTTCACATTGGTATCTATTTCCTAGGTCTAGCCTTTACAGTAGTACTGTCAAAGGTCTGTGTTACTTCTCTGCTCAGAATTTTTAAATAGGCTTCAGCTTCCCAGTTTTACAGATTTATATAGCCCAAAGACTTATTTTAGATTTGCATCACCCAGTACCAGTTTGCATTCCTCTATGTAACAGGTTACACAGATGCTCCAGACCTGCCAATTATGCTGGTGCGACCATAGTTACAGGTATCCTATTCCAACTAATTGGCAGAATGTCGTCACTGTAATACTATCTATATATTACATAGGTGATTATCTAAATTTTGCCGTTAGTGGGTTTTGAACTCACAACCTACCATTTGGAAGTATAACAACTTATCTATTTTACTAAGTTGCCACACCCTTGAGTAATTGTTTAACAATCTTTTTTAATTGTTAGTATTTAAAGAAATTTGTACTTTAGCTATATTTATATCTAATAGTAAGATAAGAATGAGGAATTAAATCTTGGTTCTCATTTTTTTTGACCTTTGTTTCAAAATCTGTTTTTGTCTAAATAATTTCTGTTTCTAGATCTGCTTCTGCTTTTATTTCTTTAGTAATTATTTTTTTAATTATTGTAGTTTTTTTTGTTGTTATTATTGTAATTATTATTGTTGTTTCTTTTTTTAAAATATCTTTTTCTACAATTTATTATAAAATCTTTAGGGTTGCCATAGTAGTAACAGAGAGGTTTGTTTTAAGTAAAGTTAGATTTGAGATTAGAGCATTTTTACTTTCTATAATATAAGCTGCGTAAGGTTGTAAAAGGTGTTGAGATTGTAATATTGTCTAAGGTTAAATTATAATTGAGTTAATATATAATTAGACTAGTTGTTTAATAATATTATTAATATTATCTTTTTTTGAAATAATTATTACTTTTCTAGTTTTCAATATTTTTCTTCTTTAATAGCAGCAGTTAAGCTTTTAAAAACTGATGTTTGTATAGGTATTACATATTCAGGTTACAATTTTTTAATAAAAAGCTAAATTATAAAATTATCTAAAAGTTTTTATTAGAGTTTACTTTTCTTTAAAGCTTTTTGAACTAAGCAATATATATGTTAACAGTGTTGGTTTCTTGTTTAAGGTTAAAGAATTCTTGTTTCTATACAGCTTTTTTTTTAACTGTTTTGAATTGCTTAATGAATAGAGTTTTAAATAAAGAAGCATTATTACCATTATATGATTTAAAATAATTATTTCTAAGTTCTTTGAGCCAATTTTCTTCATTGTTCTTCATTTAGATTTGGGAAATTGCAAGTTTTCTAGTATCAGATCATCTATTGGCAATAGTAGCTTGTTCAAATTTATTAATCTAATCAACTGGGTCTTCAATTCTATCATCTTTAAATGATACAATTTTAAGGAATAATTTTTTTTCAGCTTTAAAAGTATCAACTAATTTATTAATTGCAACAATAGCATTGTTCATAGTTCTTTTATTTTCAGAGTCAAGTTCATTAGAAATAGTTTTGTTTAAGCTTTTTAGCTCTTCTTTTTGAGGTTGTTCTTCTAAAAATTCTGTTTTTCAAAATAGTTATGTTCTGATAGCAGATTAAGATCTTTAACAGTTCAAGTTATATTCTCTTAAATATAAGTTTTTAGATTTTGAACAAAGTTTTTAAGAACAATAGGTTTTTGATAATTAAATAGTACTTTAATAATAGATTGTATAATTAAAATTTTAAAATAAGCAGTTGCTTCTGGTAAGTTAAAAGTTAAAAAAGTTTTTTCTTCAGTTGTAGTAAGATTTTTAGTTGTTGTAAATGCAAATTTTTCTAAGCTTGATTTAATACCAAGATAAGATAAGAAAAGATTAATTCTTTTAATTAAAATTTTGATAAATTTGATAACTAATCTTGGTGTTTCTAATATTAAAAGTTGAATTATATAGTATTATAAACAAATCTGACTCTAGAACTATAAGGAATAAATATGTAATAATATGTAAAACACTTTATAAAAACTGTTATATCATAATGCTCATAACTTAGAACAAAACAAGTTTTTTATTAAGTGATGATGATGATCTTATTGAAGACAAGTCATTTGTCTGATTTAGAAGTTATCTATTAAGATAATATTACTTTAACAGATAAAGCCTGTAGTTATGTCAATGCATCATTATATGTTGAGTTGTATGTCATTGTAGAAGAAATTAAAGTTTTATAAAAAAATTTAAAATAATAACAGATAAGTTATAGAAAAAAAAGAAAAGTACTTGCAAATAAGAGAAGATAATTGATAACAATAAGAAAAAAGTGCCCAAGCTGTGTTCAAAACTTTTTTCTTTTTTTTATTATAAATTTATTATAAAAATAATTCAAATTCCTTTTTGTTTATTTAAAATGAATTGTATTAGAAAAAACCAAATTACCCTCTAGTTTTTAAATCATCTTAAATTAAATAAAAAATGTTTAATTAATAAAGTTTTAAATAAATAAAATAAGGTTATAATAAACAGTATATTCTTTTTAACCTATTTATATTATATTTATATTTCTTTGTAATATTCTTAAAAGCCATTTTTGACCTATACCAAATTAAAACTGCCTCACTTGCCTTTGAGTAAACATTATGCAATATTAATATTTTTAAAGTAATAATCTGTCAGATTTTTTTTTGTCCTAATGGTGCTGTTTCTAATCTAATAGTCTGTATTAATAAGAAGGTTAACTAAGAATATAAAAAGGTTTTTGAATATTTTTTCTTTTAAGTAAATTCTTTGCTAAACAAAAAAAGAAGTTAATAATTCTTTTTTTAATAGATTATTTTATTTGAAAAAAATATAATATCTACTAGCTTAGTCTTTACTATATGAAGCTAAAGAACTAGAGTCTATACTAGATATAAGAGCTTGAGTAAAAGTAATAATAATAATAATAATAAAAGTAATAATAGATTCTTCTATAGTAATAGTAATTGAATAAAAAGTAGATGCACTAGTTTTCTTTTTAAAACTTTGTATTAATTTTGCAATAGAAATTTGTAATCCTTTAATATATTATTGAACTTTAATTAAATCATCAATAAAATTATCAAATTGGGTTCTTTGATCAGCAGTAATTATTGGCAAAGAATAGTAAAAAGTATATTTTTAAAAAAGAGTTTAGACAATTCTTTGAGAATTGGTTATCTGGTTTTGATAACAACAACTAGAAATAATTTTTTTAATAGCAACTCTAGCAACAAAATATGCAAAAATAGCTAATCTTAAAAGGTTGAATTAGGTAATTTTACTAAAACAGGTAGCTTAGTAAGTCTCAGAATAAAATGCCTAAAATTTAGCAAAACATCTATAAGGATTAAGGCCAATAGAGTTGATAAATAATACTAAGTATAATAAAATCTATTACAAGGATTTGTAATATAGTATTGGTAATAAAAAAGCTTTTATGATAAGCCTATTGATGTTTTCAAATATTTTTTAAATAAAAAAATAACTTATAAAATAAATTTTCTTCAAGAAATGTTAGTATTAACAAGTGATAAAATGATAAAATAAAATATAAAAATTAAGAAAATAAATTTAAAAGTAATGTTAGCAAAATAAAAATTCAAATAATCAAATCAAAAATTTAAACAATTTAAAATATATTTCATTAGCTGATAAGTAAATTAGTAATATCAAAATCAAAAATTAAGATTATTTCAAAAATTTAAAATTTAAAAATAAAAGATAAAAGCATAAACTTCTTCAATTCCAAAATACAAAATACAAAATACAAATACAATTAAATTAATTTAAGTTAAGTTAGTAAAGGCATATTTAAAATATTAATTCCAAAATTTTAAAATACTTTTTTATAATTGCTACTTTAAAATAAAATCCTTTTTAGAGAAAGAATTGCTTCTTGAAGTAGTTTTTTTAAGAAAGGTTTTTGTTCTTTTTCTGAGATAATTTTTAGTTTTTTTGCCAAAAAGCATCAAAATATTACAGAGTTGCAACCTTTTTAATACAATACAACTAAGTAACAAGGTTACTTGGTACAATAATTAACTATTGCAAATATATACAGAATAGAGGTATAGTAGTTTACTTTACTATATAGCAGTAGGCAAACAGTTTAAGATAATAACAGTATATAGATTAAACTTTATTAAACAAACACCAGTGTCAAACTTGTTTGTAGAAATTATTCTAAAAAAAAATATTACTTTTACAAGTTAAAAAAAAAGATAGAAAGATCTAAATTAAAATATAAGAACTTAGAATTGGCAAGAAAAAAAAAATACTTTTTATATATCTTTTTACTTAGCAGAAATAGTAGAGATTTAAGCAACATTATTTAATACTATACTTGAAATAATAAAGTTCAACAATATTAGATATCATTATACTTAGTAAAATAAAGGTTCAAATAATATTAAATATCATTATGCTTGAAATAATAGGAATTGTGCAAAGGCAACTAAGAATATTGTTTATATCATTTGTTATTTGTAGTTAAAATACTTGAGGCTTGTGTTTAGACACTTGAATTTATGCAAAGACACTTTGGATTTGTGAAAAAATACTTGAAGTTCATGTAAGAACAATTGAAATTTATATTAGAATACTTGGAATTCTTGTGTTATAGTACTTGATATAGTAATTTAATACTAAAATATATGAAACTTGTACAAAAGTACTTGGAGTTTGTAAGACAATAGTAACATTATAGATGTTACTCAGTTTTATATAACTGTATCATATTTTTAATAACCAATTAAGATTCTTTTATCTATTTACTATATAATATAACTATTAGCTAACTAATAACTAATAATAAATATAATATAAAATTACAATAATAAATATATATAACTATTAATACTATTATATACTATGCTATACTAAAAAACTATTTTGTAAAAAAATTAGCTATTAGTTTTAGTTAATAGTTATATTATAATATATAGTAGTTAGATAAAAAAATTTTAATTTGTTATTAAAAATATAATACAATCACATGACATTAAGTAACATCTGTAATATTATTATTGTCTTAAAACTTTAAGTATTCTTATACAAGTTTCATGTATTTTAACATTAAATTATTATATTAAATGTTTTTTTTTTAAATATTAAGGTAAGTACTTGTGACTCAGGATTTTATTGATAATATATTTGGCTAATGGTTGCATTACAACTACAAAAGGCAACTATAGAGAAAGTATACAACTAGTCACTTGTACAACTTTAGTTATTGTCTAATTTAAGTAGTTCACCTAAAGGTTCTACACTAGTTGCCATACCTGAAACCTACTTGTAGGTTCTCTATTTAACTACTCTGTTTTCATATCTACTCACCTACCTCTGTCTACCAATGACTCTGGCTAATGCTGATGAAAATAAGCCATGACCACTAAGTTTTTAAAGCAGTTTACTCATATAGAAAACCTTTGACCTTGTACTAAACCTTCCAGAATCTTCTGTATTCTATTCTTACAGCTGATCTAATATTGCTATAGCTAAGACCAACACTGGTGGTTAGGGCATATTATTAAACTACTATGCCCTTATAGAGTTTACCCCAACCTTAATACTGACTTCACAATATATCCTTACTACTTTAGTATTCAATTCAAGTTTCATTAAGCTGCTATTTCAGATAGCTTGAAAAGGTAGAGTAAGAATGTACCTCTGGTTTACATGTTTGCTGGCATGTACTCTTTTTCTCTAAAACCCAGAAATTCTGATAGCCTGGTTGGTTCATTTAGTCTCTTCTCAAAGAATGACACATTTGCCTAGTTTTACAAATTCTAGCTCTATTTTATAAGTCTAGTCTTTAAAGTAGCACCATTAAAGGTTCAAGTTATCTCTCTACTTAGGTCTTCCAAGTGGACTTCCATTTTCCTATCTGGTTCCTGTGATTTACAAGGCCTAAGGACTTATCTTGGGTTCACACTACTCAGTACCAGTTTGTGTTTCCTTATATAATGTTGTACTAGGTCTCAGGCCTGGGCATTGCACCAGGAATAGATCTTAATTAATCTAGATCTCAGACCTAAGTGTTGTCCCAGAAATAGATCTTAATTAATCTAGGTCTCAGGCCTAGATGTTGCTCCAAGAATAGATCTTATTTAATCTAAATCTTAGATCTGAGTGTTTCTCTAGAAATAGATCTTAATTAATCTAGGTCTCAAATCCAGGTGTTGTTCTAGGAATAGATTTTATTTAATCTAAATCTCAAATCTAAAAGTTGGTTTAATTATTTAATTATATAATAAATTATTAAAATATAAAATCAAATATAATAAATATAAAAATTTTATAATATAAATAAAATATATAATATAGACAAAATATATAGAATATACAAAATATATAATTTATATAATATATAAATAAAATATAATCAATATAATTTATATAATAAATAAAATTAATAATAAATAAATATAGTAGTAAATAAATATAATAAATATAATATATATAATATAATTACTTAAAAATCTCTTTATATACAATATTTTTTGTAAATGTTCCAATTATAATATTGTTTTGCCCATTTTTAACTAATATTTTGATATTTTTTTTTGATTTAACTCTAAATAAAGCAACATATAGTTGTTCATGAGCAAATACAGGTACTGGCAAATATAAACCAACATATGGAATTGTTTGGCCTTGTGCTTTATTAATAGTTATTGCAAAAGCTAAACGTATTGGAAACTGGTATTAAATTAATTGAAATAGTAAATCTGAGTCAGAAGGTGCTATTCAAATTCAAGGAATAAAAACTTGTTTTCCAAAATGTGAGCCTGTAATAATTTCTGTATCAATAACATGTTGTTGAATTTCTTTAATAATTAATCTAGTTCCATTGCAAAGACCTTTATTAGGACTAATATTACATAATAAAATTATTGGAACTCCAATTTTTAATATTAATCTATAAGAAGGAGTTCCACCTGGTGTCAAAGTATTTAGAAATTCAATTAGATAAAGATTTTGATGTACTAAATCCTTATCCTCAACAGAATCTGCTGATAAAAATTCATATAAATGTCCTAGAAATATATTAATAATTTGCTCATTAATATAATCTACATCTTCATTTTTTAATATAAGAATAGCTTGATCTTTAATATAATTTGAATAATTATCAGTTTGATAATTATTATTAATATCAGAAAATGTATCCAATATTAATAATTCAATTTGTTCATTATTAAAGACCATATTATCATCCAATCTCACAATATTATTGCCAATATCAGTATATATTAGTTCACGACCTTCACCAATTCTTAATAAATAATCAGCAAATTCTTTTTCTTCTTCATCCTGGCTTTGAAGTCTCATATTAATTGTTAATGCCAATGTTTTAACATGTTTTTATAAATAAGAAGATTTAATACAGGCTTTAACAATTTGTGTTTGTGTTCCTCAAGGTACAATAGGCAAAATTTGCCTAAAGTCACCATCAATTACAACAATTTTTCCTCCAAATGGTTCATCATTTTCTATTAGATCCTTAAGTGTTCGATCAAGTGCTTCAAATGCATATTTGTGTGCTATTGGACCTTCATCCCAAATAATAAGCTTACTACTTTGTATTAAATCAGCCAAATCAAACTGTTTACTAATATTTAAAGTTGTAGTTTTAGTAATTTTTAAAGGAATTTTAAATCTAGAATGTGCAGTATTTCCTTCAGTTAATAGTAAAGCTGCAATTTCAGATGAAGCAACAGCAAGAGCAATTCCAAAACTTCTTCTTGTTCATGCCAATAGCATGTTGAATAAAAATGTTTTTCCTGTACCTCCAGGTCCATCAACAAAAAAAACTTTTTGTTTGGTTGTATTATTTTCATCATTTGTATTATTTTCATTAAAGCTTTAATAATAGTATTATAAATTAATTTTTGATTAATATTCAAAAGATATTCTTTTTGTAATGTATGATTGATTTTATTTGAATCAAAATCAACTTCCTGATCCTATATACTATATTCTTCAGCATCTTCAACCAAACTATAATCAGGTACAGGAAATGAATAATCAGTTAAATGTTTTTCATAATATGATAAATATTTTTCAATATCTATTAATGCTTTGGTAATAATTACTCGATATTTATCTGCAGTTAATTCATTTTTTCCTGTGAGTCTTTTTTGTTTTCTTTCATAATCTTCAACTAAAAAATGTATATTTTCATAAAATAATTTTTTTGGATCTAATTTCTGTGAATCACAAAATAGCAAGATTGAAGCAAATAATTGTCATAATTTTGATGACATTTTAAAAGATGCAGCTTTCTTAATGCATTTATCAAATTCATTATTTTCTTCATCTAATAATCCAAGTTGGCGAGCTGCATCTTTATATATATTATAAAACATTCTATTTACAGTTCGAATTGCTTTAAAATTAATAGCACCTTTGACTTGAGCTAATAATATTCGCAAAAAGAATCTTTCTTTTTCATGTGGACTACACATATACATTCTAGAAATAATTTTTTCACCACCTTGTTTTCTTCGTTTCCAAAATCCATTATTCCAAACAAAAAATTTTGGAAAATCTATATATCGTAAATTCATTATATTAGGATCATCTTGATTTGCATTGCACATATCAAAATATCTTGTTAATTTTGTATTAAAAGATTTTGTCAACACAGTAGATATTTGTTCATTTTGGTTAACAATAATAGATTGCTGATCTTCTAAATGAACTGGTAATCTTTCAACTTTATGTGATCTTTCTTACAAGCCAAAATTGAATAATCTCCAATATGCTTTAATAGCAGAAACATATCTTGCATTTATATATTTTTCAATTTTATTTTTAGGATTTCCAATTTTAATAATAGCTTGATCAGATCCTTTATAAATATATTTGTAGAGATATTTTACTGATCGAATACTTGAGCATATTTCTACATTAATATAACAATTATATTTTTGACAAAGATATGAATTGTAAGAAACAATCCATCTATTATCAATAATATATTGTCCTTTTTTAATTGTCCTTTCATTATCTCTTCTTTGGTAAATTAGATATCCAAATTTATTAATTAATGTTATTGTAGTAAACTCTTTATAATAATGTTTACTATATTTACTATTTTTCATACATTGTGATTTTGGATTCAAGTTTCCACAGAGGCCATGAACCATATTTTTGCTTACTATTTTATAAAGCAGAGGTTGAAGATTTTTATCAGGAATTTTTGCACAAACTATTTTATCAAAATCTTCAGGTGTTTTTGGCTTATCTTCAGATGCTAATATCATAAGAATATGTGCATGTGGCAGTCCTCTTTTTTGAAATTCAATTGTATGAACATGTGCAATAACTCTTCCAAGTACACCATTTATAAATAAATCTTGTGTAATTGCTTGAAGTTTTTGTTTAAAAACTCTAGCAACTATATCAGGTCTATCAGAAGTTTGTTGTTTTTTATTTTCAGATCTATTTAATAATTCATTAATTATTTCTGGCCATTTGGGATTGCAAGTTACAGTAACAAATAAATTAGGTTTGTCATATTCTCTAACAATTGTCTTAGAATCTTAATATAGTTGTTGCATATATCGTTGAGATCCAGTAAAAGATAATGCTAAAATAACTTTTTTGCCAATATTTTCCATAGTAGTATCATCAGAATCAACAATGTCCTGTAGACCTGAATAAATTTCAGATTTAAATTATGATTGATTTTTTTTATACCATTATAAAGTATTTGATTCCTATTTGACATACTGATCTACTAATTGTTATAATTTCGAACTTGAATTCTATAAACAACAAATTCTCAAATTGTAACTTGTTTTGTTTTTTATTTTGATTAGTGTACTTGAATTTGATCCAAATCTTCATCTCCTGATATAATTTCATTTTCACTTTCATTATCAATTTCAAATATTTCTTCATTATATTCAACTTCTGTTCTTCTTTTTTTAACTGCAACTATTTCTTTACTAACTTCAATTTCTGTTTTTTTTTTCTTAATATTAGATTCTGTACTTATACTTGAGGCAGATCTAACTAATAAATTTTCAAATGCTTCTGTTACACCAGTACTTTTAGCAATACTTGTTGCTTGATAAATTGAAATTTGATTAGAATCAAATTCTTTATTATTAAATTCTTTAAATTCATCATCAGATTGTTCATTATCTAATATAGTTATAATTTCATTAGCTTTCAAAATATTGTCATGCTACCCATATTCACTATAAGGAAATAATAAAGGATATTGCAATGGATCATAAGCACCATGTAGTTCAGAGATTTTTTGTAATTTTCCTGTATGTGTTTTAAGTAAAATATTTCTTTTTTGAATTACAGTATTTTCATAATTTTCTAGAATAATTGCTGCAATTTTTGGTACTGTTGGTTGATTGTATTGTCTCATATCCTTTCCATGTATACTATAAATTGTTAATGTTAAATCAGGATAATTATCTGCTTCAAATCCTGTTTGATAAAATACATTAACAAATGAATTGATTTCATATAATTCATTTTGAATTGCTTGAATCATATCTTTATTTAATGTTGATATTAAATCTATTCATCTTGTTACTTGATTATCCAAACTTGAATCATAAAAATAAATTTGTACAAAATTTGGATCATATCTTTCTTCAATTTCTTTAGGTATTAAGGAACTAATTTTATGATATAAAGTTCCTTGTATTCTAAATGTATAAACACCTTTCTGTGCATTTGCTAAAGTTTTATCAAGATTTACTTCTAAAGAAGTAAATACAAATACTGAATTATATACTTGAATTTGTTCTACAAATAATTTATCAATATTAGGATCATTTGTTGTTAGTAAATTATAAAGCATATTTGGAGCAGATGCAAGTAATGCAATTTTAATTTGACCATTCATACAACAAAATGAATTTGGTTCATTTTTCTATTTTAATGCATGACAATAATTACAAATTATATTCATTGTTTTAATTTTTTGACGTCCAGCTTCAATATCATTATCTTTAATCTTATTTTTATTATAATTTTCAAGTTCACATTGACTAATTTTATAAAATTATTTAATTTTTTGTTGTTGAATTGTTTGCATTCTTTTTTTTTGCTTTTTATTTATTTCAATTTTTTGTGCAGAAGTTTGTGAAGCTCCATATTTTTGTATTCTAAGTTTGCTTGATTGGGTTTGTAATTCAGTAGAAGAACTTGCTTAAGATTCTTCTTGAATTAAATGTGGATTTAATTCATAATATTTATTAGTAGCATATCAAATGCATGCTAATCGATTTGTTTTTTCATATGGTATTTCATTTTCAGGATTTTCAGGAGCAGGATTAGTATCAAGAATATGTTGAGAAACAGGTTTTGTATTTTTAAGAGCCATTTTAAAATATCAATAAAATTATTTAATAAAGTTTTTAAAAAAAGAATTTTTTATACTTATAAAATTTTTCATTTATTTATAATTAAGTCTGTAATATAGATTATATAATTATTATTATTATTATTATTAATTATTAATTAATAATAATTATTAATAATTATTATATAATTATTATTAATAATTATTATTAATAATTATTATTAATAATAATTATTAATTATTAATAATTATTAATTATTAATAATGATTATTAATTATTAATAATTATTAATTATTCAGAATTCAAACTCTTTCTCATAGATCATCAAAACAAACAAAATTAACAAAAACTTAGAAACAGTACTATAAATTCTTTATAATAATATAGCTTTCTTTAAAAATACCAAACGTAACACTGCTTATTTTAATACTATTGGAAAGGCAGAAGCTACAAATAGCTAACTTCGGTTTTGGTGCTAGCACAAAGGTGGCAATTCTAGTAAAAAAGACCAAACAAATTTGTTTACCAACTCTGACACTTATAATTTAGTCAACTGAACCTGTTCTCCTTAAAGCATCCAAGGCCATAGATTTTAATTATCCAGTGTTTCCTTTGTTTTATTCCAATATAAAATTTAATTTTGCTGAAACCAATTACTTGGAAACTCAGAGTCAATTTAAAAAATTTTTTTTCCTGACAAAAGTGGGGCATCATACTACTCTGGAAAAATTGCTAAGCATACATGATCAACCAAAAATTGTAAACACCAAACAAACATAGCAGTCACATTCCTGATTTAGAAATTTACAACAATTAGCAAAAGAAAACAACAAATATCAAGTTACGTACAAAACTAAATTAGGAAATAGATAGTCAAACAACAAAAATACAAAAATAGATCAAGCAAATAAAGTAATCGAATAGAGATAATCAACAAACAAAGCCTATTTCAGCAGGTGCAAAGAACAGGTAACAAACTGTGTAAATACTTAAACTGCAATAAATTAAACTGAATTTTGGAAACATCTATGACTAAAGAACCAAGTGACTTAGAAACCATACAAAAAACTTAGCTCTTAGTGATTCCCAAAAAATTACAACTAAAGATCTTCTTCTATATAGTCAAATACTCGAGACTCAGAGATATGCATCAGAAAAAGCTAAAACAGTACCAAAAAAAATATTGAAGATTGGGCTAGTAAAATCAAAATAGCAAGCCAAAATCTAGACTCAGTCGATTACATGTTAAGCTTAAACAAAAAAAGAAAAAAAAAAAAAAACGAATAAGATGGAAGGAATCGAAGAAAACAGTAGAAATAAAGAAGACTACTCTAGTGCAACATCAAAGAAAAAATGACAAATAGAAGACACAATAATGCCAGATATAAAAGTGAACAAGAGCTTAGAGCAAATAGAAACACCAAACACAAAAAAGTTTAAAGTAGTAGCACAACAAACAGAAATAATAGATAAAACTAAGAAGTGAAAATAACTATACAGAAGGGTCAAATAGAAAAGAGCACAAGATGGATCAGAAAACCTCGCAAGAAATTATAATCCAAAGTGTCAAAGAAACAACTAAGCAGAAAGAGTTAGAAATTAAACCTGTAGCAACTTGGTTAGAAGACAGCCTCTGGTCATTTAAAAACAGAACCTGTGACAAGAATACTTCCTTTAAAGCAAAAATCTCATCTTTTAAGGTTCCAGAAGAAACTAAGCATCATCAAAAAAAAATATATGTAAATCTTCATAAATAATTACGGAAGGTAAAATTACGAAAAACTTATGATTACTTCGGAGTATTACATAAAGTAAAAAATTACAAAAGTTTATGCTATAGTATCTTCGGAGTATTATGTAGAGAATAATTACGAAAATTTACGAAAATTTATGAAAATTTACGAAAATTTATGCTATAGTAAATTTGAAATATACCAAAACTTAATTGATTGAAATTGAATGAAATTAATTAAAATCTTGTTAAACTTTAAAAATATGTAAAATTATATATTATAAATCAAAAATATGCAGCAAACTAATAATATATTCGAAATAAATTTACTAAATATATAATAAATTAATATATTCATAAATAATCAAAAATATTTGTAAATTATTTTGTAATAACCAAATTTATTTGACAAGTTACATTAAAGAAATATACTAATTAATTAATAATATTTTAATCCTAATCTAATCTTATAAAGCTAACTAAAATTCATAAAAACCTAAAGTCAAAATAATAATAATGTTAGTAGAAAATCCAGTTAGAGCTGTTGCACAATGATCTTTGAAAACATAACCAAAAACATAACTAGAAGTGTGATCTGGATTGAAACTCAAAACTAGTGAACATGTAACCTAATTTTTTCCTATTGTATGCAAGAGAAGCTCCAAAATTTAGAATAAGTCATTCACGATTGTAAGTCTGAGCCCCATATGTAACAATTATAACTAATCTAAAAAGAAAGAAAGACTGTATAATCAATACATACAACAAAAAAAAGATGAAAATACCTTACCTTTATAAGCTTACAACTGAGCCTTAGTACTACAAAAATGTTTTAGGTTACAAGGTTGTAGCCCTATAGGTGGGACCTATGAAATAGAGAAGTTGATAAAAAGAGGGAAGCATAAGTTAAAGAATAAAATTGTGCAATCAAAAGAAAAAAAACATTAGTATAAAAAAAAAGAAAAATGTTCCCAATATACTTCCCTAATAATTGTTATAAAAAAGTCATTC